>CM076578.1:752004039-752299291 GCA_034641835.2 Pinus albicaulis
AGAACTATTAAAAAAGTCATGGCTTTTATTTAGTGCCCAACATAAGCATGGTCACACTTTTATAACCTTTATAACATCAGACTGTATTACATTCCCCACTTAAATATATAATGCTTACCTCTCGCTCATAACTATGACCTGCCCCATACATGGTTTAATCCCCGACCTTATAAAATATAAATCGAATATATTAATTTCAACAATACGTTAGTTTTTGAGTTGGTACTCATATGAAACACCAACCTTGCGAGCATCAAACTCAATTGTTAATGTAATGGTTTTGGGGTCCACAGTATTCAACATTCAACACATATAATTCCGACTTCACATAACAGTGCCTCCTCAATCAATGGCTGCAAACTTTACTGTACACCATTCGATGATCCGACGATCATCGCACAACCAAAGTGCAAGTTATTTAGTTCTCCGAGTTCACATGAGGGAGCGGGTCCCAACGCTTAACTCTCCTTCTCATCCTACAGTTGAAACCGCATCGCCTTGCCCCCTGTGATCCAATGGATATCGCTTGGTTTAGATGCACGAACAATAATGCGTGATGAGAGTGTTTTTCCAAAATCGCTCAAGGACACATGTCATCCAGCATATGGAATCGCTCCAAAATATTGAATACCACTTTCCCGACAAAGGCGGTGCGATGAAAACCGGAAACCCGCCTTTACTATTCATTAGTTAGAGCTCCGTCTTCCGAGTTCCACCTTCAGAGTTCTGCCCAGCTTCCGCTCAAGGCTCCTTCAAGCACAGCTCCATTAATCTGTGCCATCTCCCAACATTTTGATAGAGTTAAAGTGACTTTGAGGCTCCACCACGATTCTCCAACCACTAACTTCACCTTCTTACAAAATAAATGCGTGTCAATATGTCTACGAGAAGTGCAGGCTCAAGGGTTCCGAGAATACACTCTCGCACAGGATTTAACAGCCCTTACGCGGACCTTTCTTGCTCACTCCAAGTTCGAGTCATTGTGATATTAATTCCAACATATTCAATTGCTTTTGGTTTGACCATTGGCATTCATCCTTGTTACAATTACTCAACAACACTGAATTCCTTATTGTATGCAAGGAATTTCCATGACCCTTCACACACAGTTTCTCAAGGGCGAGAGGGATATTTTACAGTCCTCCTCTACACAGACTACGGGCACTCGCTATTAAACACAGAAATATAGACCTTGCACAGAATTACTAATTGAACCAAGAACGCAGAATCCATACTAACTCTCAGAATTCAACTATTCCTCATGTAATTCGACCAAGAAGACATGAAGTCACACGTGGAACTTATAAACAATTCTCCATAAACAAATATATATATATATACAACTGATCCATCTCAAAAGTAATCACTTACAATTTCATGGTTGGCTAGATATTCAATACGAAGGCCACTACCCTCCAGTTTGGATGCTATTCAAACTCCTTACAAATTACAAATAATTTTACATAACTCCTTTAATGACCTCTACTGGTATGGTCTGTGCATAAGAGGTAGCTTTTCAACACTCTTTTCATACTTTCATAGACAATTTCAGCTGTTAATACATGTTTCATTTTTGCCACAGAACCTCGAATGTTCCTTCTATAATATGTTCCCACACTCAAAACCAGTTTCTCAAATCAAATACCTCTGCTCCTTGACTGATGCTTCTCCTTGCTCCTGAAGCTCCTCTGTTGCCTCTCCAGATCTCCAATCAACTGACCCTTCTAAAATTGCCTCTACTTCATGTCTCATGCTCTATTTTCCTTGTTGTTGTTTCAATTGCTCCTCCTTTGCCATCTCCTTTGCCATCAATGACAACATTTCCAACAGTCTCCCCCTTTGGCATTGATGGCAATACACTTCCTATGCTTTCCTTTTAAAAGCCCCTTTTTTCTTTTCCTCCCCCTATGACATCAATGACAAAGGGTTGCTCATTTCCTAGTTTTCTTTCTGCATTTCCTCTCTCTGAGTTATGTTTAGGCCCTCTTCCGCTGACTTTTTACCATGCTTCTCCAGACTGATGTAAAAGACTTGTTGAGAGAACACTTTGACGATTATTGAGCTTGAATATACACTATAAATTGATACAATTCAAATGCATAGACTTCTTTCACTTGTATAGAGCTAAAAGTGAAGATAATGACACTTCATAGAACACATTGTACCAGCTTTATCTAATCAGATATGTCTGATTGGATCAAAAACTAAAATGTTGAGAAGGCTTTAAAAATACTTCTGTCTCTGTCTGATGTAGTGAGCTAATATATTTCTGTTGAGGAATATTGTAGATGGAATATGTCTTCTCCTACAATGCTCATCTTTAGTACCAAACCTATTCAATTATGATAATGATGCCAATATATCTTTTATTGTTGTGGTACACCTTTCCTGCCTGTTGGTGATGATATGAACTAGGATGCTGACAAGGATATTACTTTTAAAGATTGAGAGGTTCTCGTTGTTGATGTGAACAAATGAATCACACCAGAGCTTACAGCTTATTGTGAGAATAGGCAATATCTTTCAATATAAGAGACCAAATGACTTTCACTCCTTGAACACTGTACTTTCAAAACAAACCCTTCAATGTATTGGTCAGTCTCACTTATCAATCATGCAGTTTTATTTATGACATGAGGAGGTATGTATGTCAATGATCAATCTCTCTTTAAAGGTGAATCACCAGCAAATCCCTTGTGCTGAAGAAGGATTTAGATGAATAAAAAAAAAAATTTTGAGCTTCAAATGGTAATCAAAACTAGTCCTTCATGCTTCAGATACTTTGACTATTCTATCAGGATGATCTTCCCCAGAAGCATATTGAATATGTTTAATTGAAAATTCAGCAAACAGACTTCACGTAGTGTTATGAATGAACTTAAGAGAAGAGGCCCGATATGTATATGTACTGACTTCAGGAAGGCATCCAAAAAAGAATTGTTTCAATGCTCAATATCATGTTTCAAGAGTAAACAAAATGCTGATCATTTAGCTTTGCTACTGATCTTTTCAGGCTGAATGCAGAATCCAGATAACACTGGGAATACTACCTTGATGTACTTTTTCCATAATCCTTTGATCCTGAGGACCTGTACCATGTTGCTGCTCCACTGATAACACTTGATATTTTTTCGATAGGCATGCTGCTGGTACCAAGTACCAATTGATATTACTTTAAAAAAATATCCAAAGATTTCACTTTAGTTTGCACATGAACTCATAGTTTCTACTATTGATCTTTTCATTGTTCACACCAACAACCATCAAGATCATTAACTTGCTACTTATTCTGACATACTCTTCCAGGGAAAGCCATTGCATCTTCCTTTCCAGGACTACTCTAGAATCATTGCTGCTTTATATTCAATTCAATTGTTCTAACATTCAATTTCTTTTCTATGTATCTTCATGGGATGATTACTCAAAGATTTATTACTCACTTAACTGCATTCCTCCAAGTGAACTTTTTGTAGATGAGACATGTAATGAACTGATGATAGGTGCCTTTCTTACTCAACATTCTTAATGGGGTTCATTGTTAATTCTAGCAGTATGATGCATTCTGTGATCATCCTTTAATGTGATGATATCTTCTTAGCTTACATGTTCATTACTGATGTTTCCTCTATCATCATGGTTGCTTGCTTCTTTTTCTCCTTCTATCAATCTGTCAGCTATTTAATACTTTAAATAATCTTCTTGATCTCATAGTTGTTCTTATTACATGGATCTCTTCTCAGACTGATTTCATGGGGTCTATTTATGAACTGCTCTCCCCATGGGATGTTGCTTCATATATATTATTGGATTGATTTTTGCTTTGCTTCCTAGAGCAGCTCCCCTGAGACTATGATGGATTTATTATTTTATTGATGTAACAGGCTCCCCCTTTCTCTTTTCCTTCCATAATTTATTGGGGTTCTTCATAATGTTTGTATTTCTTTTTGATTCATAGCTTTGTTTGATTTGATTAGATTCCATTCTATGTCTAGAGTTCTTTAGTGTATATGGAAAATTACAGTCCTTTTCTTTGTGACCAAGCTTGAGGCATACATAACATCTTATTTTACCAAGGTATGTTTGAGCTGATGTACAATACTTTTTTCCCCCTTTTGAATACATTTTACATTCAACAGATTTATGTCCAAAATTATTGCATGCATAACAATAGCCATGGAAATTATTTGTGTACCTGGTGAAAGATTTTCCTTTCCATTTTCTTGCTTGAGGGATTATTTGCTTTTGCTGCATCCTTTGCTGGTTGGACTAGATTGGCTTTGTCTTACAATATGTTGCATTATGTCCTTGTTTGTGGCAGGAAAAACAAGTGGTATTTCCCATAGGAGGAAAGAACCTTCTTTGACTTCTTCCAAATTTATTCAATTCACCCTCATAAGTGTATGGGCATTTTTCAGTTGACTGTTTCATCCCCTCATTCTCTGTCTTTCCATGTTGCTGCTTGATTCTATTTGTTTCTCTGCAACTCATGTTCTTGCTGGTTTCTGCTTCTGTAGGAATTTTTTGAGCTGCTTCATTATCCTTTACAGCTTTTACAAAGATGATATTCCTTTTATCTTCAATCTTGGACTTGCTGGTTTCCCCTTCATATCCTATCCCAGCCTTTATGTGAGGTGACATTTGAGCATTGAGAATTTGATCCAACTGTCCAGAGCTTTTCATTAGAGGTGTATTCATTAATAGTTCTCTTTGGAATTTTTCTAAGTTCTTTCTTAGGCTCACTACTTCTTCTTCCAATATTTCACATTCCTGACTTTTCTCTCTCATTTGTTGCAGCAGAGTGTCTTCTACTTTCTTTGCCCCTTCAAGCTGTGTCTTCAGACCAATAATTTCTTTCCTATCTTCATATTCTCTCTCATCACATATTTGTACCACTGTCTTAAGGTATTTGTTTTCCTTCTTGAATCTTTCTATTTCAGTCAGAGCAATGCCAAGTTTTCGTTTTTCTTCGGTTGTAATTTCTTCATGGTTCTTACTACCATTCACACTAGCAGGTACTTCATTTGATTGAACATTTTATTTTTGACATGAATTTTTATTCTTCTTAATTTTCTTCTCCTTCTTGACAATGCAATCCTCTGTGTCTACTCCGTGCATGAAATGCAGTCTTTCCCACATCTCTTTTGCAGAAGTTAAATCCATTATTAACTCAAGATCCTTGTTATGAAGGCTGTTGAATATCACACATTTTGGCTTGGCATTCCTATGTTGTTCTTGCACTGTGGGAGAGTCTGTGCAGTAACCATCACACACAAGCTTACATACCTCAGGTTCATAAGCCAATAATCCTGTTTTAACCTTATCTCTCCATTTAGGAAATATTTTTGCATTTAACACAGGTACATTTTGATAGTCCATGACTTAACCAAATCTCCTTCAAGCTATTAGGCTTGCACCAAAGGAACCTGCTCTAATACCAATTGTTGAACCTTTAGTTAAATTGAGAGGGGGGGGGTGAATCAGTTTAACACATTCATGGACTTTTAAAACTTTTCATTAAAACTTATTTACAGCTTCATTTCATGTTCAACTTAATATGTGAGTAATCTTAGAATGTGAGCAGCAAGTATTAATATAATGTAACAACAGACCTAATATGAGAGCATCAAGTATTAAGCAGATAAGATAAACCATATCAACACATACACATCATGAACAGAGACACCACATATAAGTGGAAACCCATAAAGGGAGAAAACCACATCTTATTATTGTTGTGATGAAAAGGAAAGTACCAACTCCCCCTCAACACTGATTTTATGTAGGCACCAACCTATAGGAGACTCCTACCTCAATTCTGCAAGCTACAACTTGCAAGGAAGCTCCAACTCCCATAAATTTTCTACAGGCACCAACCTACAGGAGGCTCCAACCTCAGTCAGCTACAATTGACGTTTAATCAAGCTACAACTTGAT
This sequence comes from Pinus albicaulis, assembly GCA_034641835.2. Classification (NCBI taxonomy): domain Eukaryota; kingdom Viridiplantae; phylum Streptophyta; class Pinopsida; order Pinales; family Pinaceae; genus Pinus; species Pinus albicaulis. The sequence continues at coordinate 752,009,974 of CM076578.1, forward strand.
GTGGAAGCACCAACTCCCATCAATTTTATGCAGGCACCAACCTATAGGAGGCTCCAACCTTAGTCAGCTACAACTGACATCTATCAAGCTACAACTTGATAGGTAAGCTCCAACTTCCTTACTCTTTCAAAAGGAAAACACTTGCTAATTTACCTTGGATATCCGCTCTGTTCTGTACCATATTAACTATTGTGCATCAGACTTCATATCTGCCTTATATCATTTCTGCATCTTCTCAAATTCACTATCAGCTCCTCCTTCTTCTCTGCCTCACTGCTTCATTTCTGCATTCTCTTCACTCACTCTCTTCAACCTCTAACTCCTGTATGCATATCAAGTTGATATTATATATAGATTTCATCACATGACTCTTTACATTCCTCATGGAATTTGAAGTGAATAGTCCTGACTTTTTGCCTTCTTTCTTCTCATTTATTTTACCCACTCATTTAGAAAAATATAACAATATGCATTAATTTCAATATTACAATGGGATTTTTGTTTTCCTACTGGAGACTTTCCAATGCATCACAAAAATAAAAAATTAATTATAACATTTACATTCACATTTTCAGTTACACACTTCAATTTCACTCAGCTCCTTTTTTGGATTTTGGCTTTACTGGATTTGTCTTTTCTGTTATTGTTGAGTGACTGTTTTGTATACTTTGGTTCACCTCTGTGTCTATTCATCTGTTCACTGTAGTTGTGTGCACTAGCTACATATATAACTGCTTTTCAGGTTTTATTCTCAAATACATATGAATCTGGGCGATGTCTATACATTACCATCTCTATTCTCGGGCTACCTGCTTGCATTCTCTATACATATATGAGCTTAAAGTTAATGGTTGAAACTCGTATTACAATTTCAATTCATCTTTTTCCTTGTACTATTTTTCTGCCGCTGTCTCTCTCTCTTTCGTTCTCGCAGGCTCTTGTAGCAAACCCAATCTGTGAACTTTATAAAGCCCACTATATTAAATACCAGCATAGTATATATCAGCATATATATATGTTCCTCAACCAAATGTGAAGACCCATGTATTCACTTTAACATATGCCCAGCACGCACCATATTTAATATAGGTTTCGACTTTAGCATAATATATAAATATATCACCATGTATGCATATTCCCCAAGTCAATCATTAGAACTATTAAAAAATCCGTGGCTCTTATTTAGCGCCCAACATTATCATGGCAACGGTTTTATAACCTTTATAACATCATAATGTATTACATTCCCCACTTAAATATATAATTCTTACCTCTCGCTCATAACTATGACCTACCCCATACAAGGTTTAATCCCCGACCTTATAAAATATAAATCGAATATATTAATTTCAACCATACGTTAATTTTGGAGTTGGTACTCATATGAAATACCAACCTTGTGAGCATCAAACACAATTGTTAATGTAATGGTTTTGGGGTCCACAGTATTCAACATTAAACACATATAATTCCGACTTCACATAACAGTGCCTCCTCAATCAACGACTGCAAACTTTACTGTACACCATTCGATGATTCGACGATCATCGCGCAACCAAAGTGCAAGTCATTTAGTTCTCTAAGTTCAAATGAAGGAGCGGGTCCCAACGCTTAACTCTCCTTCTCATCCTACGGCTGAAAGCACATTGCCTTGCCCCGTGTGATCCGATGGATATCACTTGGTTTAGATGCACGAACAATAATGCGCGATGAGAGTGTTTTTCCAAAATCGCTCAGGGACACGTGTTCTCCAGTGTATGGAATCACTCCGAAATCTTGAATACCACTTTCTCAACAAAGGCGGTGCGATGAAAACCGGAAACCCGCCTTTACTGTTCATTAGTCAGAGCTCCGTCTTCCGAGTTCCACCTTCAGAGTTCTGCCCAACTTCCGCTCAAGGCTCCGTCAAGCACAGCTCCATTAATCTGTGCCGTCTCCCAACATTTCGAAAGAGGAAAAGTGACTCTGTGGCTCCACCATGATTCTCCAAACACTGAATTCACCTTCTTACAAAATAAATGTGTGTCAATCTATCTACGGGAAGCACAGGCTCAAGGGTTCTGGGAATACACTCCCACAGAGGATTTAACAACCCTCACGCAGACCTTTCTTGCTCACTCCAAGGTCAAGTCATTGTGATATTAATTCCAACATATTCAATTGCTTCTGGTTCGACCACTGGCATTCATCCTTGTTACAATTACTCAACAACACCGAATTCCTTCTTGTATGCAGGGCATTTCCATGACCCTTCACACACAGTTTCTCAAGGGCGAGAGGGATATTTTACAGTCCTCCCCTACATAGATGATGAGCACTTGCTATTAAACACATAAATATAGACCTAGCACAGAATTACTAATTCAACCAAGAACGCAAAATCCATACTAACTCTCAGAATTCAACTATTCCCCATGTAATTCGACCAAGAAGACATGAAGTCACACGTGGAACTTATAAAAAATTCTCCATAAACAAATATATATATATACAAGTGATCCATCTCAAAATTAATCACTTACAATTTCATGGTTGGCTAGATATTCAATATGAAGGCCACTACCCTCTAGTTTGGATGCTATTCAAACTCCTTACAAATTACAGATAATTTTACATAACTCCTTTAATGACCTCTACTGGTATGGTCTGTGCATAAGAGGTAACTTTCAACACTCTTTTCATACTTTCATAGACAATTTTAGTTGTCAATACATGTTTCATTTTTTCCACAGAACCTCGAATTTTCCTTCTATAATATGTTCCCACACTCAAAACCAGTTTCTCAAATCAAATACCTCTGCTCCTTGACTGATGCTTCTCCTTGCTCCTGAAGCTCCTCTGCTGCCTCTCCAGATCTCCAATCAACTAACCCTTCTAAAACTGCCTCTGCTTCATGTCTCCTACTCTCTTTGCCTTGTTGTTGTTTCAATTGCTCCTCCTTTTCCATCTCCTTTGCCATCAATGACAACATTTCCAACAGTCTCCCCCTTTGGCATTGATGGCAATACACTTCCTATGCTTTCGTTTTAAAACCCCCTTTTTTCTTTTCCTCCCCCTTTGACATCAATGACAAAGGGTTGCTCATTTCCTAGTTTTCTTTCTGCATTTCCTCTCTCTGAGTTATGTTTAGGCCCTCTTCTGTTGACTTTGTACCATGCTTCTCCAGACTGATGTAGAAAACTTGTTGAGAGAACACTTTGACGATTATTGAGCTTGAATATACACTATAAATTGATACAATTCAAATGCATAGACTTCTTTCACTTGTATAGAGCTAAAAGTGAAGATAATGACACTTATAGAACACATTGTACCATCTTTATCTAATCAGAGATGTATGATTGGATCAAAAACTAAAATGTTGAGAAGGCTTTAAATATACTTCTGTCTCTGTCTGATGTAGTGAGCTAATATATTTCTGTTGAGGAAGATTGTAGATGGAATATGTCTTCTTCTGCAATGCTCATCTTCAGTACCAAACCTATTCAATTATGATAATGATGCCAATATATCTTTTATTGTTGTGGTACACCTTTCCTGCCTGTTGGTGATGATATGAACTAGGATGCTGACAAGGATATTACTTTTAAAGATTGAGAGGTTCTTATTGTTGATGTGAACAAATGAATCACTCCAGAGCATACAGCTTATTGTGAGAATAGGAAATATATTTCAATATAAGAGACCAAATGACTTTCACTGCTTGCACACTGTACTTTCAAAACAAACCCTTCAATGTATTGGTCAGTCTCACTTATCAATCATGCAGTTTTATTTATGACATGAGGAGGTATGATGTTAATGATCAATCTCTCTTTAAAGGTGAATCACCAGCAAATCCCTTGTGCTGAAGAAGGATTTAGATGAATAAAAAAAAAAAACTTTTGAGCTTCAAATGGTAATCACAACTAGTCCTTTATGCTTCAGATACTTTGACTGTTCTATCAGGATGATCTTCCCCAGAAGCATATTGAATATGTTTAATTGAAAAGTTAGCAAACAGACTTCACGCAGTGTTATGAATGACCTTAAGAGAAGAGGCTCGATATGTATATGTACTGACTTCAGGAAGGCATCCAAAAAAAAATTGTTTCAATGCTCAATATCATGTTTCAAGAGTAAACAAAATTCTAATCATTTAGCTTTTCTACTGATCTTTTCAGGCTGAATGCAGAATCCAGATAACACTGGGAATACTACCTTGATGTAATTTTTCCATAATCCTTTGATCCTGAGGACTTGTACCATGCTGCTGCTCCACTGATAACACTTGATATTTTTTCAATAGGCATGCTACTTGTACCAAGTACCAATTGATATTACTTTGATAAAATATGCAGAGATTTCACTTTAGTTTTCACTTGAACTCATAGTTTCTACTATTGATCTTTTCACTATTCACACCAACAACCATCAAGATCATTAACTTGCTACTTATTCTGACATACTCTTCCAAGGAAAGCCATGGCATGTTCCTTTCCAGGACTGCTCTAGAATCATTGTTGCTTTATATTCAATTCAATTGTTCTAACATTCAAATCTTTAGGAAGACATCTTCAATTTCTTTTCTATGTATCTTCATGGGCTGATTACTCAAAGATTTATTACTCACTTAACTGCATTCCTCCAAGTGAAATTTTTGTAGATGAGAGATATAATGAACCGATGATAGGTGCCTTTCTTACTCAACATTCTTAATGGGGTTCATTGTTAATTCTAGTAGTATGATGCATTCTGTGATCATCCTTTAATGTGCTGATATCTTCTTAGCTTACATGTTCATTACTGATGTTTCCTCTATCATCATGGTTGCTTGCTTCTTTTTCTCCTTCTGTCAATCTGTCAGCTATTTAATACTTCAAATAATCTTCTTGATCTCATAATTGTTCTTATTACATGGAGCTCTTCTCAGACTACTTTCATGGGGTCTATTTATGAACTGCTCTCCCCCTGGGATGTTGCTTCATATATATTACTGGATGGATTTTTTCTTTGCTTCCTAGAGCATCTCCCCTGAGACTATGATGGATTTATTATTTTATTGATGTAACAGTCTCCCCTTTCTCTTTTCCTTCCATACTTTATTGGGGTTCTTCATAATGTTTGTATTTCTTTTTTATTCATAGCTTTGTTTGATTTGATTAGATTCCATTCTATGTCTAGAGTTCTATAGTGTATATGGAAAATTACAGTCCTTTGCTTTGTGACCAAGCTTGAGGCATACATAACATCTTATTTTACCAAGGTATGTTTGAGCTTATGTACAATACTTTGTTCCCCCTTTTGAATACATTTTACATTCAACATATTTATGTCCAAAATTATTGCATGCATAACAATAGCCATGGAAATGATTTGTGTACCTGGTGAAAGATTGTCCTTTCCATTTGCTTGCTTGAGGGATTCTTTTCTTTTTCTGCATCCTTTGCTGGTTGGAATGGATTAGCTTTGTCTTACAATATGCTGCATTATGTCCTTGTTTGTGGCAGGAAAAACAAGTGGTATTTCCCATATGAGGAAAGAACCTTCTTTGACTTCTTCCAAATTTGTTCAATTCACCCTCATAAGTGTATGGGCCTTTTTCAGTTGACTGTTTCATCCCCTCATTCTCTATCTTTTCATGTTGCTGCTTGATTCTATTTATTTCTCTGCAACTCATGTTCTTGCTGGTTTCTGCTTCTGTAGGAATTTTTTGAGTTGCTTCATTATCCTTTACAGCTTTTACAAAGATGATATTCCTTTTATCTTCAATCTTGGATTTACTGGTTTCCCCTTCATATCCTATCCCAGCCTTTATGTGAGCTGACCTTTGAGCATTGAGAATTTGATCCAACTGTCTAGAGCTTTTCATTAGAGGTGTATTCATTAATAGCTCTCTTTGGGATTTTTATAAGTTCTTTCTTAGGCTCACTACTTCTTCTTCCAATCTTTCACATTCCTGACTTTTCTCTCTCATTTGTTGTAGCAGAGTGTATTCTACTTTCTTTGCCCCTTCAAGCTGTGTCTTCAAACCAATAATTTCTTTCCTATCTTCATATTCTCTCTCATCACATATTTGTACCACTATCTTAAGGTCTTTGTTTTCCTTCTTGAATCTTTCTATTTCAGTCAGAGCAGTGTCAAGTTTGCCTTTTTCTTCAGCTGTACTTTCTTCATGGTTCTTACTACCATTCACACTAGCAGGTACTTCATTTGATTGAACATTTTCTTTTTGACATGAATTTTTATTCTTCTTTATTTTCTTCTCCTTCTTGAAAATGCAATCCTCTGTGTCTACTCCGTGCATGAAATGTAGTCTGTCCCAGATCTCTTTTGCAGAAGTTAAATCCATTATTAACTCAAGATCCTTGTTATGAAGGCTATTGAATATCAGACATTTTGGCTTGGCATTCCTATGTTGTTCTTGCACTGTGGGAGAGTCTGTGCAGTAACCATCACACACAAGCTTCCATACCTCAGGTTCATAAGCCAATAATCTTGTTTTAACCTTATCTCTCCATTCAGGAAAGATTTTTGCATTTAACACAGGTACATGACTTAACCAGATCTCCTTCAAGCTATTAGGCTTGCACCAAAGGAACCTGCTCTGATACCAATTGTTGAACCTTTAGTTAAACTAAGAGGGGGGGGTGAATCAGTTTAACACATACATGGACTTTTAAAACTTTTCCCTTAAATCTTATTTACACCTTTATTTCATGTTCAACTTAATATGTGAGTAATCTTAGAATGTGGGCAGCAAGTATTAATATAATGTAACAGCAGACTTAATATTAGAGCAGCAATTATTAAGCAGATGAGATAAACCATATCAACACATACACATCATGCACAGAGACACCAGATATAAGTGGAAACCCATAAAGGGAGAAAACCACGTCTTATTATTGTTGTGATGCAAAGGCAAGATCCAACTCCCTCTCAACACTGATTTTCTGTAGGCACCAACCTACAGGAGGCTCCTACCTCAATTCTGCAAGATACAACTTGCAAGGAAGCTCCAACTCCCATCAATTTTCTGCAGGCACCAACCTACAGGAGGCTCCAACCTCATTCAGCTGCAACTGACGTTTCATCAAGCTACAACTTGATGTGGACACCAACTCCCATCAATTTTTTGTAGGCACCAACCTACAGGAGGCTCCAACCTTAGTCAACTACAACTGACATCTATCAAGCTACAACTTGATAGGGAAGCTCCAAATTCCTTACTCTTTCAAAAGGAAAACACTTGCTGATTTACCTTGTATATCAGCTCTGTTCTATACCATATTCACTGCTATGCATCAGTCTTCATATCTGATTTATATCATTTCTGCATCTTCTCAGATTCACTATCATCTCCTCCTTCTTCTCTTCTCAGCTCCTCCTTCTTCTCTGCCTCACTGCTTCATTTATGCATTCTCTTCACTCACTCTCTTCAACCTCTAACTCCTGTATGCATATCAAGTTGATATTATATATAGAGTTCATCACATGACTCTTTACATTCCTCAGGGAATTTGAAGTTAATAGTCCTGACTTTTTGCCTTCTGTCTTCTCATTTATTTTACCCGCTCATTCAAAAAAATATAACAATATGCATTAATTTCAATATTACAGTGGGAGTTTTGTTTTCCTATTGGAGACTTTCCAATGCCTCACAAACAATAAAAAATTAATTACAACATTTACATTCACATTTTCAATTACACACTTCAATTTCACTCAGCTCCTTTTCTGGATTTTGGCTTTACTGGATTTGTCTTTTCTGCTGTTGTTGAGTGACTGTTCTGTATACTTTGGTTCACCTCTGTGTCTATTCATTTGTTCACTGTACTTGTGTGCACCAGCTACATATATAACTACTTTTCAGGTTTTATTCTCAAATACATATGAATTTGGGCGATGTCTATACATTACCATCTCTGTTCTCGGGCTACCTTCTTGCATTCTCTGTACATATATGAGCTTAAACTTAATGGTTGAAACTCATATTAAAATTTCAATTCATATTTTTCCCTGTACCATTTTTCTTCTGTTGTCTCTCTCTCTTTCGTTCTTGCAGGCTCTTGTAGTAAACCCAAACTGTGAACTTTATAAAGCCCACTATATTAAATACCAGCGTAGTATATATCAACATATATATATGTTCCTTAACCAAATGTGAAGACCCATGTATTCACTTTAACGTATGCCCAGCACGCACCTTATTTAATATAGGTTTTGACTTTAGCATAATATATAAATATATCACCATGTATGCATATTCCCCGAGTCAATCATTAGAACTATTAAAAAAACCGTGGCTTTTATTTAGCACCCAACATAAGCATGGTCACGGTTTTATAACCTTTATAACATCAGACTGTATTACATTCCCCACTTAAATATATAATTCTTACCTCTCGCTCATAACTATGACCTGCCCCATACATGGTTTAATCCCCGACCTTATAAAATATAAATCGAATATATTAATTTCAACCATACGTTAGTTTTGGAGTTGGTACTCATATGAAACACCAACCTTGCGAGCATCAAACTCAATTTTTAATGTAATGGTTTTGGGGTCCACAGTATTCAACATTAAACACATATAATTCCGATTTCACATAACAGTGCCTCCTCAATCAACGACTGCAAACTTTACCGTACACCATTCGATGATCCGACGATCATCGCACAACCAAAGTGCAAGTCATTTAGTTATCCGAGTTCACATGAAGGAGTGGGTCCCAACGCTTAACTCTCCTTCTCATCCTACGGCTGAAAGCATGTTGCCTTGCCCCGTGTGATTCAACGGATATCGCTTGGTTTAGATGCACGAACAATAATGCGCGATGAGAGTGGTTTTCCAAAATCGCTCAGGGACACGTGTCGTCCAGCGTATGGAATCGCTCCAAAATCTTGAATACTGCTTGCCCAACGAAGGCGGTGTGATGAAAACCAGAAACCCGCCTTTACTGTTCATTAGTCAGAGCTCCATCTTCCGAGTTCCACCTTCAGAGTTCCGCTCAGCTTCTGCTCAAGGCTCCGTCAAGCACAACTCCATTAATCTGCGTCATCTCCCAACATTTCGACAGAGTTAAAGTGACTCTATGGCTCCACCACGATTCTCCAACCACCGACTTCACCTTCTTACAAAATAAATGCGTGTCAATCTGTCTACGGGAAGCGCAGGCACAAGGGTTCCGGGAATACACTCCCACACACGATTTAACAGCCCTCACGGGGACCTTTCTTGCTCACTCCAAGGTCGAGTCATTGTGATATTAATTCCGACATATTCAATTGCTTCTGGTTCGACCACTGGCATTCATCCTTGTTACAATTACTCAACAACACCGAATTCCTTCTTGTATGCAGGGCATTTCCACGACCCTTCACACACAGTTTCTCAAGGGCTAGAGGGATATTTTACAGTCCTCCTCTACACAGACTACAAGCACTTTCTATTAAACACAAAAATATAGACCTTGCACAGAATTACTAATTCAACCAAGAACGCAAAATCCATACTAACTCTCAGAATTCAACTATTCCCCATGTAATTCGACCAAGAAGACATGAAGTCACACATGGAACTTATAAACAATTCTCCATAAACATATATATATATATATATATATATATATATATAAAGGTGATCCATCTCAAAAGTAATCACTTACAATTTCATGGTTGGCTAGATATTCAATACGAAGGCCACTACCCTCTAGTTTGGATGCTATTCAAACTCCTTACAAATTACAAATCATTTTACATAACTCCTTTAATGACCTCTATTGGTATGGTCTGTGCATAAGAGGTAACTTTTCAACACTCTTTTCATACTTTCATAGACAATTTAAACTGTCAATACATGTTTCCTTTTTGCCACAGAACCTCGAATGTTCCTTCTATAATATGTTCCCACACTCAGAACCAGTTTCTCAAATCAAATACCTCTGCTCCTTGATGATGCTGCTCCTTGCTCCTAAAGCTCCTCTGCTGCCTCTCCAGATCTCCAATCAACTGACCCTTCTAAAACTTCCTCTGCTTCATGTCTCATGCTCTCTTTGCCTTGTTGCTGTTTCAAGTGCTCCTCCTTTGCCATCTCCTTTGCCATCAATGACAACATTTCCAACAGTCTCCCCCTTTGGCATTGATGGCAATACACTTCCTCTGCTTTCCTTTTAGAAGCCCCTTTTTGCTTTTCCTCCCCCTTTGACATCAATGGCAAAGGGTTGCTCATTTCCTAGTTTGCTTTCTGCATTTCCTCTCTCTGAGTTATGTTTAGGCCCTCTTCTGCTGACTTTGTACCATGCTGCTCCAGACTGATGTACAAGACTTGTTGAGAGAACACTTTGAGGATTATTGAACTTGACTTTACACTGTAAATTGATACAATTCAAATGCATAGACTTCTTTCACTTGTATAGAGCTAAAAGTGAAGATAATGACACTTCATAGAACACATTGTACCAGCTTTATCTAATTAGAGATGTATGATTGGATCAAAAACTAAAATATTGAGAAGACTTCAAATATACTTCTGTCTCTGTCTGATGTAGTGAGCTAATATATTTCTATTGAGGAAGATTGTAGATGGAATATGTCTTCTCCTACAATGCTCATCTTCAGTACCAAACCTGTTCAATTATGATAATGATGCCAATATATATTTTATTGTTGTGGTACACCTTTCCTGCCTGTTGGTGATGATATGAAATAGGATGCTGACAAGGATATTACTTTTAAAGATTGATAGGTTCTTGTTGTTGATGTGAACAAATGAATCACACCAGAGCTTACAACTTATTGTGAGAATAGGCAATATCTTTCAATATAAGAGACCAAATGACTTTCACTGCTTGCACACTATACTTTCAAAACAAACCCTTCAATGTATTGGTCAGTCTCACTTATCAATCATGCAGTTTTATTTATGACATGAGGAGGTATGTATGTCAATGATCAATCTCTCTTTAAAGGTGAATCACCAGCAAATCCCTTATGCTGAAGAAGGATTTAGATGAATAAAAAAACTTTTGAGCTTCAAATGGTAATCACAACTAGTCCTTTATGCTTCAGATACTTTGACTGTTCTATCAGGATGATCTTCCACAGAAGCATATTGAAGATGTTTAATTTAAAAGTCAGCAAACAGACTTCACGTAGTGTTATGAATGACCTTAAGAGAAGAGGCTTGATATGTATATGTATTGACTTCAGGAAGGCATCCAAAAAAAAACTGTTTCAATGCTCAATACCATGTTTCAAGAGTAAACAAAATGCTGATCATTTAGCTCTGCTACTGATCTTTTCAGGCTGAATGCAAAATCTAGATAACACTGGGAATACTACCTTGATGTACTTTTGCCATAATCCTTTGATCTTGAGGACCTATACCATGCTGCTACTCCACTGATAACACTTGATATTTTGTCGATAGGCATACTGCTTGTACCAAGTACCAATTGATATTACTTTGATAAAATATGCAGATATTTCACTTTAGTTTGCACATGAACTCATAGTTTCTACTATTGATATTTTCACTGTTCACACCAACAACCATCAAGATCATTAACTTGCTACTTATTCTGACATACTCTTCCAAGGAAAGCCATTGCATGTTCCTTTCCAAGACTGCTCTAGAATCATTGCTGCTTTATATTCAATTCAATTGTTCTAACATTCAAATATTCAGGAAGACATCTTCAATTTATTTTCTATGTATCTTCATGGGCTGATTACTCAAAGATTTATTCCTCACTTAACTGCATTCCTCCAAGTGAACTTTTTGTAGATGAGAGATGTAATGAATTGATGATAGGCACCTTTCTTACTCAACATTATTAATGGGATTCATTGTTAATTCTAGCATTATGATGCATTCTGTGATCATCCTTTAATGTGCTGATATCTTCTTAGCTTACATGTTCATTACTGATGTTTCCTCTATCATCATGGTTGCTTGCTGCTTTTTCTCCTTCTATCAATCTGTCAGCTATTTAATACTTCAAATAATCTTCTTGATCTCATAGTTGTTCTTATTACATGGAGCTCTTCTCAGACTGCTTTCATGGGGTCTATTTATGAACTGCTCCCCCCTGGGATGTTGCTTCATATATATTACTGGATGGATTTTTTCTTTTCTTCCTAGAGCAGCTCCCCTAAGACTATGATGGATTTATTATTTTATTGATGTAACAGGCTCCCCCTTTCTCTTTTCCTTCCATACTTTATTGGGGTTCTTCATAATGTTTGTATTTATTTTTGATTCATAGCTTTGTTTGATTTGATTAGATTCCATTCTTTGTCTAGAGTTCTTTAGTGTGTATGGAAAATTATAGTCCTTTGCTTTGTGGCCAAGCTTGAGGCATACATAACATCTTATTTTACCAAGGTATGTTTGAGCTGATGTACAATAGTTTGTTCCCCTTTTTGAATACATTTTACATTCAATAGATTTATGTCCAAAATTATTGCATGCATAAAAATAGCCATGGAAATGATTTGTGTACCTGGTGAAAGATTGTCCTTTCCATTTGCTTGCTTGAAGGATTATTTTCTTTTGCTGCATCCTTTGCTGGTTGGACTGGATTGGCTTTGTCTTACAATATGCTGCATTATGTCCTTGTTTGTGGCAGAAAAAACAAGTGGTATTTCCCATAGGAGGAAAGAACCCTCTTTGACTTCTTCCAAATTTATTCAATTCACCCTCATAAGTGTATGGGCCTTTTTCAGCTGATTGTTTCATCCCCTCATTCTCTGTCTTTTCATGTTGCTGCTTGATTCTATTTGTTTCTCTGCAACTCATGTTCCTGCTGGTTTCTGCTTCTGTAGGAATTTTTTGAGCTGCTTCATTATCCTTTAGAGCTTTTACAAAGATGATATTCCTTTTATCTTCAATCTTGGACTTGCTCGTTTCCCCTTCATATCATATCCCAGCCTTTATGTGAGGTGACCTTTGAGCATTGAGAATTTGATCCAACTATCCAGAGCTTTTCATTAGAGGTGTATTCATTAATAGTTCTCTTTGGGATTTTTCTAAGTTCTTTCTTAGGCTCACTACTTCTTCTTCCAATATTTCACATTCCTGACTTTTCTCTCTCATTTGTTGCAGCAGAGTGTCTTCTACTTTCTTTGCCCTTTCAAGCTGTGTCTTCAGACCAATAATTTCTTTCCTATATTCATATTCTCTCTTATCACATATTTGTACCACTGTCTTAAGGTCTTTGTTTTCCTTCTTGAATCTTTCTATTTCAGTCAGAGCAGTGCCAAGTTTGGCTTTTTCTTCAGCTGTAATTTCTTCATGGTTCTTACTACCATTCACACTAGCAGGTACTTCATTTGATTGAACATTTTATTTTTGGCATGAATTTTTCTTCTTCTTAATTTTCTTCTCCTTCTTGACAATGCAATCCTCTATGTCTAATCCGTGCATGAAATGCAGTCTATCCCAGATCTCTTTTGCAGAAGTTAAATCCATTATTAACTCAAGATCCTTGTTATGAAGGTTGTTGAATATCACACATTTTTCCTTGGCATTCCTATGTTGTTCTTGCACTGTGGGAGAGTCTGTGCAGTAACCATCACACACAAGCTTCCATACCTCAGGTTCATAAGCCAATAATCCTGTTTTAACCTTATCTCTCCATTCAGGAAAGTTTGTTGTATTTAACACAGGTACATTTTGATAGTCCATGACTTAACCAAATCTCCTTCAAGCTATTAGGCTTGCACCAAAGGAACTCACTCTGATACCAATTGTTGAACCTTTAGTTAAACTGAGAGGGGGGGGGGGGGTGAATCAGTTTAACACATTCATGGACTTTTAAATCTTTTCATTAAAACTTATTTACACCTTCATTTCATGTTCAACTTAATATGTGAGTAATCTTAGAATGTGAGCAGCTAGTATTAATATAATGTAACAACAGACTTAATATGAGAGCAACAAGCATTAAGCAGATGAGATAAACCATATCAACACATACACATCATACACAGAGACACCAGATATAAGTGGAAACCCATAAAGGGAGAAAACCACATCTTATTATTGTTGTGATGCAAAGGCAAGCACCAACTCCCTCTCAACACTGATTTTCTGTAGGCACCAACCTACAGGAGGCTCCTACCTCAATTCTGCAAGCTACAACTTGCAAGGAAGCTCCAACTCCCATCAATTTTCTGCAGGCACCAACCTACAGGAGGCTCCAACCTCAGTCAGCTACAAATGACATTTCATCAAGCTACAACTTTATGTGGAAGCACCAACTCCCATCAATTTTCTGCAGGCACCAACCTACAGGAGGCTCCAACCTTAGTCAGCTACAACTGACATCTATCGAGCTATAACTTGATAGGGAAGCTCCAACTTCCTTACTCTTTCAAAAGGAAAACACTTGGTGATTTACCTTGGATACCAGCTCTGTTCTGTAACATATTCACTGTTGTGCATCAGTATTCATATCTTCCTTATATCATTTCTGCATCTCCTCCTTCTTCTCTTCTTAGCTCCTCCTTCTTCTCTGCCTCACTGCTTCATTTCTGCATTCTCTTCACTCACTCTCTTCAACCTCTAACTCCTGTATGCATATCAAGTTGATAATATATATAGAGTTCATGACATGACTCTTTACATTCCTCAGGGAATTTGAAGTGAATAGTCCTGACTTTTTGCCTTCTCTCTTCTCATTTCTTTTACCCGCTCATTCAGAAAAATATAACAATATGCATTAATTTCAATATTACAGTGGGAGTTTTGTTTTCCTACTGGAGACTTTCCAATGCATCACAAACAATAAAAAATTAATTACAACATTTACATTCACATTTTCAGTTACACACTTCAATTTCACTCAACTCCTTTTCTGGATTTTGGCTTTACTGGATTTGTCTTTTCTGCTGTTGTTGAGTGACTGTTCTGTATACTTTGGTTCACCTCTGTGTCTATTCATCTTTTCACTGTACTTGTGTGCACTAGCTACATATATAACTGCTTTTTAGGTTTTATTCTCAAATACATATGAATCTGGGCGATGTATGTACATTACCATCTCTGTTCTCAGGCTACCTACTTGCATTCTCTGTACATATATGAGCTTAAAATTAATGGTTGAAACTCGTATTAAAATTTCAATTCATCTTTTTCCCTGTACAATTTTTTTGCCGCTGTCTCTCTCTCTTTCGTTCTTGCAAGCTCTTGTAGTAAACCCAATCTCTGAACTTTATAAAGCCCACTATATTAAATACCAACGTAGTATATATCAACATATATATATATATATATATATATATATATATATATATGTTCCTCAACCAAATGTGAAGACCCATGTATTCAATTTAACGTATTCCCAACACGCACCTTATTTAATATAGGCTTCGACTTTAGAATAATATATAAATATATCACCATGTATGCTTATTCCCCGAGTCAATCATTAGAACTATTAAAAAAACCGTGGCTTTTATTTAGTGCCCAACATAAGCATGGTCACGGTTTTATAACCTTTATAACATCAGATTGTATTAAATTCCCCACTTAAATATATAATGCTTACCTCTCGCTCATAACTATGACCTGCCCCATACATGGTTTAATCCCCGACCTTATAAAATATAAAATGTGAAGGAGTGGGTCCCAACGCTTAACTCTCCTTCTCATCCTACGACTTAAAGCACGTTGCCTTGCCCCGTGTGATCTGGCGGATATCGCTTGGTTTAGATGCACGAACAATAATGCGCGATGAGAGTGGTTTTCCAAAATCGCTCAGGGACACGTGTCGTCCAGCGTATGGAATCGCTCTGAAATCTTGAATACTGCTTTCCCGACGAAGACAGTGTGATGAAAACCGGAAACCCGCCTTTACTGTTCATTAGTCAGAGCTCTGTCTTCCGAGTTCCGCCTTCAGAGTTCCGCTCAGCTTCTGCTCAAGGCTCCGTCAAGAAAAACTCCATTAATCTGCGTCATCTCCCAACATTTCGACAGAGTTAAAGTGACTCTGTGGCTCCACCACAATTCTCCAACCACCGACTTCACCTTCTTACAAAACAAATGCGTGTCAATCTGTCTACGGGAAGCGCAGGCACAAGGGTTCCGGGAATACACTCCCACACAGGATTTAACAGCCCTCACGTGGACCTTTCTTGCTCACTCCAAGGTCGAGTCATTGTGATATTAATTCCAACATATTCAATTGCTTCTGGTTCGACCACTGGCATTTATCCTTGTTACAATTACTCAACAACACCGAATTCCTTCTTGTATGCAGGGCATTTCCACGACCCTTCACACACAGTTTCTCAAGGGATAGAGGGATATTTTACAGTCCTCCTCTACACAGACTACAAGCACTTTCTATTAAACACAAAAATATAGACCTTGCACAGAATTACTAATTCAACCAAGAATGCAAAATCCATACTAACTCTCAGAATTCAACTATTCCCCATGTAATTCGACCAAGAAGACATGAAGTCACACATGGAACTTATAAAAAATTCTCCATAAACAGATATATATATATATATATATATATATACAGGTGATCCATCTCAAAAGTAATCACTTACAATTTCATGGTTGGCTAGATATTCAATACGAAGGCCACTACCCTCCAGTTTGGATGCTATTCAAACTCCTTAAAAATTACAAATCATTTTACATAACTCCTTTAATGACCTCTATTGGTATGGTCTGTGCATAAGAGGTAACTTTTCAACACTCTTTTCATACTTTCATAGACAATTTCAACTGTCAATACATGTTTCCTTTTTGCTACAGAACCTCAAATGTTCCTTCTATAATATGTTCCCACACTCAGAACCAGTTTCTCAAATCAAATACCTCTGCTCCTTGACTGATGCTGCTCCTTGTTCTTGAAGCTTCTCTGCTGCCTCTCCAGATCTCCAATCAACTGACCCTTCTAAAACTGCCTCTGCTTCATGTCTCATGCTCTCTTTTCCTTGTTGTTGTTTCAAGTGCTCCTCCTTTGCCATCTCCTTTTCCATCAATGACAACATTTCCAACACTTAGGCCTCCTTATGCTTGTTTATTTCATCAATGGATTAATATGCTAGTTTATAGATGTGTTTTATGGGAAGTCCTGCTTATTTGATGCTATCTAAACTCTGTTTTTTAAATCTCCCTTTGAAGTATTACTTGTTAGGTTAAGCCAAGGAGGTCTTTTTCTGATCTTTCCCTTTTTCCACACCTATCAGTTTTCCTCAAAGTTATTTATAGCTTGATCAACAATGTTTAGGAGTTCCCTTTTTTATCGATTAAAGTTATTTTGTTATATTAAATGTTTTCTAAAGCTTGAAAGTTAAATCACTAGAAGTTAAATGAGTTTCTCACCTTTTGTATTTCATTGAAATGTTTATCTTTAATGTCTATTTGTTTAAGTGTTGTCATTGAGTAAATGGTTTGCCCTATCTCATGATCATTATATTTTGCTTATCAATATTTGGGACCTCCTTGTTCATGGGTATTTGACAAAGGATTCTTAACTGCCCTTTGCCTTACCATGTTTCCCCAAGCTTAATGTCCTCACACATAAACCTAAGGATCCATTGACCACACTAGATTTTCCCTGTGACGCACTCTGAGTCACTGTTGAAGATATCCATGACTTTCATATGAATCCATAGCCCAATGATTTGATGATATCTCACTCCACCTATTCTATCTATTTAATCTTACCCAACCAAAATAAGATGATATTGACCAGATTGACCTTGAGCCCATAGATTTGCAGAAGAATTCTTTTAGAGAAGCCTCACCTTCCACTCCTCCTAACTTTCAACTTCTACATTAATTTAGCTCTTTCCATACCAAATCTGCTCAGAATAAATTTTTTAATCCAAGCACTTCCACCACACCCGTCCACACCTCCACTGTCCAAACCAATCCACTTCATCCTACACCTCCTCTCACAAACCCTCCTCTTGTAAATCCTCCATTAGCACCCATAATGGCAGCTTGGTATGCCCCCTTGGTTTTACCTCAACGTGTAGTGCCTTTTCCAAATGACCACCAATCCAAGATCTCTCATTTCATAGGAGCTAAATCCATCACTGCCCAAAAACATGTAGATAAGATAAATGATGCCTTTGATTACATGGAAATAGAAGAAGAAACCATTAAAATGAGGATATTTTCACAAAGCTTAGGAGGAGAGGCCAAAAATTGGTTCAAAGCATTAACTCCTAACACCATACATGATCTCCCTTTCCTCTACCAAACTTTCTTAAACAAGTTGGAAATCAAGAAAAACCCCCTCCAAATCCTTTCTGAATATAAAAATCTTAAGAGGAATGTAGGGGAAAGTGTACAAGATTATTGCACCAGTTTTAACAGTGTCTACAATGCCCTCCCACCTCACATAAAACCCCCACAAGGCCTAGCACTAGTGAAATTTCCTGAAGGCTTTGATCCAGACATGACATTTTAATAAAGAGAGAGAGACCCCACAACTTTAGAAGAGATGCAAAGGGCATCTATTAGTGCATAGGTCAACTTAATTGAAAATAGAGCTAGAATGAGATCAGAAAAATGCATCACTTACAAAGATGAAACCATGCCCTCAACCTCCTCTTTCGATGCCAAAATGGACAACCTAATGAGAACAATGGAGAGAATGATAGAAATGATAAACTTGACTGAAAGGACACCTCCTAGGGAAAACCAAGCCAATCCCCAAAACAAAAATAGAAAAAAATTCAGAAGAGACATTCCTGAAATCAAACAAAGGGAAAGTGACCAACAGATCAGACCTCCCTTTCAACAAAACTGTGTAGATGAAGAAGAAGGAGAAATTATAGAACCTGAAAAAAATCCATGTAAACTTAATAGGTTATGATAATGAAGACGATGTTTTTCTCACTAAAGAAGAACAAGGTTTCTTTTCCTCAGATCAAACTAAAATAAACCATGAGGATTCTAAGGACTACCGCTTGGGATTTGAAAATGCCATAATGGAATTCCATAGGCAATATGACCTTAGGAGAAAAAAGAACCAATATTCCCCCAAGAGAATCCAAATAGACATTGTTGTTAGGAAAGCACCTGAAAACACTCCTCAGAAAACAACAAATAATGTCAACACTATGGCTAAGAAAACTGATGCAAACAAAGGAAAAATCAGCTAGCAAAACAATGAACCAAGCTGCCCTAGTACCTCCACTAGTGGCCTTGAGAAAACTATTTTGTCTAAAGCTCCAAATCAGAATCAGCAAATTAAAAATGTAGAAAGATTAATGGCTTATAAAACTAATGTAAATATGTTCAAAACACAAATACCTTTCAGCTTTGAGGGAGAGATTGCCAAAATCAAGATAACCATGCCTCTCACTAAATTGGTTACTCAACAAGTGTATAGGTCCCAAATTTTGAAGGTCCTGAACATTGGAAATGATGCTGATACTTTAAACTTGAAAGATGATAAACCAACGTTGTTGTTTGGTCTTGAAGTGGAAGGAAAGTACCAAGATGGAGCCATTTCCCCTTTTTATGTTAGCTTAAACATACATGACAAAATCTTGCACAATGCCATGCTAGACTCCGGTGCCTCTCACAACCTCATGCCTAAAGTTGTGATGGAGAGATTAGGCCTGGAAATTACTAAACCTTACAAATACTTGTATTCATTCGATTTGAGTAGAGTCAAGTGTTTGGGCCTAATCAAGGATCTTTGTGTCAATCTGGCACAAATACCTGCTAAGAACCTAGTCATGGACATAGAGGTGGCTAACATTCCCCCTAATTATGGGATGCTTTTATCCAGATCTTGGGGAGCTAAGCTTTAGGGAAACCTTCAACTAGACATGTCCTATTCTACCATCCCAATTTTTAACCAGACAAGGAGACTATATCAAGAGTCACACATGAAATATATGGTTAGCAGTCAAGAGAGACCTAATAACACTCCCCTATATTCCATTCATTTAGACTATTCACCTTGTATAATGAAAATGACATTGATGAACAAGTGAATGAAAATGACAAAGATCCAAGCCCACCAGTACAGTCCAATCTATCCTCAAATAAATAAAATATCATCCAAAACTCTAGCAACCCTAAACAACAGCATGATGGCGAACATGAACTAGATACACTTTGGAACATGAGCTTTGATGGCTCTTGTGGCAAAGAAGGTTTAGGAGCTAGTGTCTGGATACATAACAAAAATGAGGGCTATTCATACAAACTATATTTTCAGTGCACTAATAACATTGCAGAATATGAGGCTCTCCTCCTTGGCTTACATTTGCTCAAAGACTTAGGAGCTAAGAAAATCTCTGCCCAAGGAGATTTAGAGCTAGTCATTAAATAGATCAAAGCTGAGTATTCAGCAAAGAACCCAAGATTGAGAGAGTACAGAAATGCTTCCCTAGATCTTCTCAAAACCTTTGAGAAATATCAACTCATTTTTACCCCTAGAGCCCAAAATTGCCTTGCCAATGAGCTTGCCTTTGTTGCCAGCAATTGCCAAATACCCCATGCAACCAAAAAATACACTGTCAAAGTAAAAAACTGGCCTATAGTGCCAGAAAACATAAACCATTGGTAAGTGTTTGAGGGTGATGAACAAATTGATGAATTTTTGTAGTCTAGGAATGAATTTACAAGAATAAGACCAAGCCTAGAGCATGATGAAGGTGCTTTTGCTGAAGAACAAGCCCATAAAACAAAGTTGTCCTCTACTACTGATATAAATCTGAATACAAATCCTTGTGAGACAGAAATTTTTGATGATCTAGACCAAAGGGACCTTGAAGTCTTACAATGTAAAGATGATACCTTACCAAGGGGACTTGCACCATTAGAAGAGTTGTTCAACTTTAATGATGTGGCTAAAAAACCAAAGATAGAATCCACTGAAAATGATGTAGAGGAATATAACATAGGCAGCCTAAAGGAACCCAAAATGATCAAACTCTCCAAAACTCTTCCTTCTCACATAAAACAGAAATATATTAAGCTTTTTCAAGAGTTTAAAGATGTGTTTGCATGGGGGTAAGAGGATTTGAAATCATATGACACAAGAATTATTCAACATAAAATTCCTCTTACAGAAAATCAGAAACCTTTCAAACAAAAGTTGAGGAAAATAAACCCTATCTTACTAAATTTAGTTGATAAAGAGATAAAAAAGATGTATGGTGTCGGGATCAAAGTTCCCATTAGATACTCAAAGTGGGTTTCCAACCTTGTGTCAGTTAGGAAGAAGACCGGTGAGATTAGGCTTTGCATTGACTTTAGAAATATGAACAAAGCCTCCCTAAAAGATAACTACCCCTTGCCTGAAATGGATCACATAATTAAAAGGTTGGTTGGCTCTAAGAGAATCTCACTACTTGATGGCTTTTCTAGTTACAACCAAGTGCTAGTATTCCCAAGTGATCAACTGAAAACTTCCTTCACCACCCCTTGGGGTACATTCATGTATGTTAAAATTCCATTTGGATTGATGAATGCGGGGGCCACTTTTCAAAGGGCCATGGACATATCTTTTTCAGAGGAAATAGGCTACTTCATAGTCATTTACCTTAATGACATCACTGTTTACTCTAAAACTGATGATGAGCACTTAATTCACTTGAGGAAAGTTTTTGAAAAATGTAGGAAGTATGGCTTATCCTTGAATCCCAGGAAAACGTTGTTTGGTCTCCAGGAAGGTAAGCTCCTAGGCCACATCATCTCTAAAGAGGGAATAAAAATAGACCCCAAAAGGATTGAAGGCATATTGCAAATCAGCCATCCTAGAAACATCAAGGAGTTGCAATCCTTCATTGGGAAGATCAACTTCTTGAGAAGGTTCATCTCCAACCTTGCCAAACTTTTGAGGAATATTAAAATCATGCTAAAAAAGGAGATAGAGGTTAAATGTACCTTGGAAGCTAAACAATATTTTGAACTGGTTAAATTAGCACTCACCCAAACACCAGTTCTAATCAATCCTGATTTTACCAAAGAATTCTACATTTTCTCATTTGCATATAAACATACCATGCTTGCAGTGTTATTGCAAAAGAACGTGATGGGGCAGGAACAACCCATAGCCTTCTTCAGAAAAGCCCTTAGAGATGCTCCTTTAAAGTACAACATCATGGATAAACAAGCCTTTGCCTTGATTAAGGCATTAAAATATTTTAGAGTTTATATCTTACATTCTCATATCATTTCTTTTGTTCCACACATGGTTGTCAAAGACATTTTGAATCAGGACCCTAATGGTAAAAGGGGAAAGTGGATTGCTATTATCTTATAATATGACTTAGAAATCACCCACTAAACTGATTAAAGGACAAGGACTTGCAAAACTTATGGCTGAATCAAATTTCAAAGAATTAGATATGAATATGGTTGATGTTTTAGGAGAACAAGAAGAATGCCCAGCTCCCCATGTTGAAGAAGCATTTATGAATTCATCTTGGTATGTTGATATTCTATATGTGTTTTTCTATCTTAACACTCCTTATACCTTATCAAAGACAAAAGCTAGATTCCTAAAATAAAAAGCTTTAAAATTCAACATTTTAGATGGAGTGTTATATTAGAAGAATTATGTAGCCATTTTGCTTAAATTTTTGCTTGAGAATGATGCAGGTAAAATCATGCATGAGCTGCATGAAGGAGAATGTGGAGGCCACATTTACTGGAAAACCACAACCAAAAAAATCCTTAGAGCTGGCTATTATTGGCCCACCCTTTTTCCTGACACCCACAAACTAGTCATGACTTGCCATAAATGCCAAATTTTTTATGGCAAGAGAAAATTCTTACCTTTTCCTTTGCATCCCATTACTGTTGAAGCTCCTTTTCAACAATGGGGTTTAGAATTCATTGGAGAGATTCACCCCAACTCATCTGCCCAACATAAGTGGATCCTCACTACTACTGATTAATTTACCAAGTGGATTGAAGCCATCCCCTCTAGGAATGTCACCAACTCAGTCATTATCAGATTTCTTGAGACAAACATCCTGTCTAGATTTGGTTTCCCCAGAAATATCATCATAGATAATGCTGATGCCTTTACATCCAAAAGAATGGTTGAATTTTGTTATAAATATCACATCACATTAGGACATTCCACAGCTTATTACCCTTAAGGTAATGAGTTAGCCGAGTCCTCAAACAAAAGTTTGGTCACTATCATAAGAAGCTTTTGGAACAGAATAAAAAAGCATGGCATGGAAAGCTAGTACATTCACTATGGGCTGATAAACTAACAACCAAGAAATCAATTGGTATGTCTCCTTTTCAACTAGTGTATGGAATGGATGCCATTTTCCCAACATCCTTGGGAGTTCCGGTGGTAAGGCTTCTCCAAGAAGTGCAATCAAAAGAAAATGATATGCAAAGGAGGCTGAACCAAACCATTCATATGCAGCAGAAAAGGGAAGAATTTTATAACAAGACTCAAGCAGTGCAAGAAAAAAATAAAGAAAATTTTTGACAAAGGAACTAAAGAAAAAAATTTCCACATTGGAGACATAGTGCTGAAATGGGATTCCAGAAGGGAGGACAAAGGTAAACATGGTAAATTTGAGAATTTTTGGAAAGGTTCTTATCTCATTCTGTCAGTTAGAGGTCATAATGCTTTCTTTTTACAAGGAATAAATGGAGAATAATTATTCGGAGGTCCTGTCAATGGCAGGATGCTCAAACACTATTTTTGTCAAGAGTCCTAGTTTAGAACTTTCGTTCATTGTACATAACATTGCATGATGAGAGATTATAAAAACAAAAAGACAAAAACATAGAAAGAAAGAAAAAGAGGGTAGATTTGAAAAGAGGTATAACCCCATACCCAAAAAATAATAATGTTGAAAGTGTGCAAGCCTAAATGCCACTACTTGTGCCAAAAGTCTTGTTCGATCATCTAGCCTAATCATGCCTGAACATGTTTTCAATTCATTGTTGATAAGTTAGTGAAAGAGAACTTTTCAAATCATTCAAACTTGACTTGTCAAAAAGGACAGATTAGGAATGAAAGATTTTGGTTCCACATGCTGAAAACTGAACCAAAGAGAAAAATGGGGATGCATACCAAATGATAAATCACAACCCTTGTTTTTCTAGTTTTGTTTGTACAAAAATAATGTTTGCGTGTAGCTTTTCCTAATGCCACAACCCATGGTAAGTCAGATTGCCTAATCCTGATTTAAACCATCCTTTCAATTTCATATCGATAGCTTAGAGAAGGAAGTCTGTCATACAGCTTAATCTTGACAGCCAGTTAGTCTAGGTAGAGAATAAAAAGAGTTCACTATGTTGGAAATATTGTCATTGATGGCAAAGGCATTAGAAACGAAGGAACTAGAAAAGAATAGTTGCAAAGACAAGCAGTGAATTGCAGCAGAGTGGTCCAGAGGAAGAGGAATAGAAAACCTGGCAAATTGAGAAGAATAAATGGAACTCTTATTACATTCGTATATAGTGATGAGGGATTGCTTTTAAACTCCCTATGAACTATATATTCAACAGAATATTTGAGTCCCTGTGGACAATTGTGAAATCCTGTGTTACTGACATATGGGATTATGCCCGTATAGACAGTTTGAATCATGGAAGCATGAATTTGTTACTCATAACATCTAAGTTTTGTGGAAAGAGTAATCGGGTTGCTAAGGCCACGGTACAGTGAGCCACAGACGGGTTCTGCGTGTACAGGGCACATTATATATATATAACCTGAGTTACATTAACACAATCACGAAGGAAGAACAATTAAAACAAAGTTATAGAGTGGGACGGAACCAGGAGTGGAAGAGCGGAACCATGACCGAATAAACAATGTAGGCGGTTTACGGTTTTCGTCACACCACCTATGCGGAGTGAGCGGTATTTGAGGAGTTGGAAGCGACTCCATAAATCACTCGACAAGTGGCAAGAAGGACCCACAGAAAACCGCTTGTCACTGTGCGCCATCACACGATAACGTTCGGCATCAGAAGTCGAGCGATATTGTCGTGTGCTGTCGATTTGAAGTGAAGCCATTGGACGGTGATCGCTTGATGAAGAGGCACAGACGATAATGAAGACATGCGAAGTTTAACCGAAGGATGGAGCGAAAATGTGATTGGGTCGTTGATCATATATGTGGGCCCAGTTTGATTTATATTAATTGGCCCCTTTTCACATTGATGTTTGTGGGCTTAACCAAGATTTTTTAAATTAAATATTTATTATGAAGAAAAGCGATATATATACCGTCGGTCTAGAGGCTTGCGAACTAACGGTGATCAGACTTAACTATATCTGTGGACCTTGGGGTCAAAGGTTAGTTTGTTTAAAAGCATTGGATATTTTATAAAGTTCGAAGGGTTAAAAGGCTTGGGATTTCAAAAGTTGAAAATATATGTATTTGTCAATTTCTTTAAAATTGATAAATAGATTAAAAAGAAATAAAAGAGCCCCGTGGGATAAACTAAAAGGAATACCATTAGCGGTTGAAGTGGTTTGGCTCATGGTATTGAGAAATGAGAAAACTATATAAGGTGATGAGAATCATGAAGAGGTGGGTGCGTACAAAAAGGGTTGATAATAAACGAACCTCTTTAGAGATATCTGTATGAATAAACTCTGATATATCTGAATCTATGACGCACCTGTGTATATGAAGACTGATCAAGATCTTTAAATCAGATGATGATTAATTCCTGGTTCAACCAACTGACGAAATCATGAATAATGTATAAGGGTTGTGAATGAATACTTCACTCTGAAGTATATCTGTATGGAATGGGTAACAGATTGCTGAATTGAGGATGCACCTCTGAAGAAATTGAATAAATATGGTGGCTTGCAAGGTATGGCGTGTGAAAATTGATGAAACGTGGTCCATGGTAGTGCTGAGGGTCGAAGCCTTCAGTGAGGGGGTTGTAGCTCCCTTCCAGTGGTAGCTGGTAAACGAGAGTAGGGGGTTGTAGCTCCCTTCCAGGAAAGGCTGGTAAACGAGAGAAGGTCGTAGCCTTCTGCAGGTGGGTGCCTGCGTGCTGGTATAAGTCTGTGCCAGCATAAAACTGTAAGAAGTTTTCTGTATAATAAAAATTGAAGACTGAGATTACAGCAGCGGTGGTTTTCTCCCAAATTGGGTTTCCACCTTAAATCTTGGTGTTCATATGTGTTGTTTATATTTGATGGTTTGTTCTGTTACTTCCGTTCATGCTTAATGCTTATCTGATGGAATGCTCTAAGTAAAGACATAATAATATATCTGAACATACATGTTGGATGCAGTACTGTAACATATAGAAAGAAAAGAAAAATTATTCAGCCCTATATACTGATTCACCCCCCCCCCCCTCTCAGTATTTTTCCCAACACACTAGCCTAATCTGAACTCTTGGAAGCAATAAGGGCACAAGTAGATAGTTTTTTTTTGTTTTCAAAAAAAGAGAGTAACGGTTTGCTAGTTTAAGTGCACCCAAGGAAGAAAAAATGCTAGGCAAAATATGTCGGGTAGGTAGAGATGAGTTTTAAGTAATCATGTTTTTCAGATTCTCGAGATCATAACTTCAAAGAAAAAAATCAACAAATGAAAGAGGAAAAATCTGCCCAAAGGATGAGGCACTGGTCTTCATAAACTCAGAGATTTGACATCTGAAGTTCTGGACACCTCCCGAAAAGGAGTTGCCCTCCCCAAGTGGAGCCACTGTTAGTCATCAGTAAATTTTGCTTTTTTGTTGATGAATAAAATCATTGGTTCTAGATTTCTAAAAAAAATATTCATGAATCTTGTGAGTTTTAGAAATCTCACTACCTTCATTAACCTCCTAAAACCATTTTTCCTATCTCTCAGTTTTCCCTCTTGAAGTCACCTTGTTGTTTTTTCAAATATCCCCTGTTGGGCTAATTTCTCTCATTTTCACCCTCTTTCTCACCTAAAACCTTCATTTTCTCCACTTAACCCCCTCACCTTCATCTTTTCCCCTCATTTCCCTAAAACAAGGTAAAAAATTCCTTTTTACATTGTTTTAAGTCAAAAATATAATGTTTGGACCTTTGTTTTGTATTTAAAAACCCTGTTTTAAATATAAAAATTCGACCCCCTTTATAAAAAGTTTAAGCCTTCCGCTTAAGCTATTTTTAGCCCCCGCACCTTTGTTATAAAACCCCCATAAAACCCTTCTTCCGCCCCTTTTTCTAACCCGAGCTCCTTTTCCTTAAGCCCCCACCCACTTACACCTATCTCTGCAGCCATAAAACCTTGGCCTTCACCCAACAAATAAGCGCTTTCGTTTATTTGATTAACCTGCTGGGGCCCACATTCACCGAAACCTATGCCCCACTTAAAATCCGCCACCTGTCCACCCCGACCCCACTCCTCCGACATACCCATTCCTCAAATGGTTAGTGAAGTTGCAACTTCCGCTGGCGGATCATCCTGTTTCCCCAGATCGACGACAGAGAATGATTTGGCCCCACTTCCGCCCATTTCTTGTTAACGCGGGGTGGGGTGTAGAAATTATATACAATATGCATGTATATATTTGGACTCTCTTGATCTAACAATATTTATCTTCTTGCTAAATACAGAATCCTTCCACTATAATTCTTGCAGAAATTTAATCAAAAATTGAAAAACACATGAAGCAATAAAAACACACATAACACAGTTTTTTAACAAGAAATCCTGAAGCTAAAAGCCCCAACTATCATATATTATGTATCATGGAGATCATGTAACAATCCTCATACAAAGCTTAGTACATCAAGCTCTCAGTACAATCAATCGTCACACACTATCATGAAGAAATTTGCAAATCCATGCACTGATTTCTGCCTCCTAATAGCCTGCCTCCACTACGCAATCCAAGCTAATAAAAAAGACCAATTTGATGCAATCCCACTCTCCTTGGTTGCGTTATTATCATTGGCAACTCCAATGTATATATAGATGCAATTCATGCATCACTATGGTCACAACAGATAGTCCATCTTGTCCTTTCACCTATCTCTCCACTGGGTCTCCACTGGATCTGACATGCACTGTAGTTAACAACTGTATTGTTCAGTTGATTAATGATTTATTATTTGTGAATTAATTTACTAATTAATTCACTCCACTCTCACTAGCGTATCATTCAGTCAGACTAGATACAACTAGCTCAATTGAGTCTAACTGAGTTAAACTTAATACAACTCCATGAACTACTCTTCCAACTCTATCATAACTTTTCCACTTCAGTTCTAACTAATTCCTCCATGCATGAACTCCAGTAAACCCTTAGAAATTGTGTAATTCCTTCAGCACACGGATTTTCCAAATCTTTTCACTGAAATAAAGTGCTCCAAGAGAATAAGTTGTTGTTTAGAGTTTGATTATTATTAAGATCTAATAATAATCGACATGCATCTATTTTTAGATCAACGATCTATAAATAGACTTCGCCCAATCTTCTCAAAATAGAATCTCATCTATTTTTCACATTTGACCAACCATCTAAAAATATCCTCCTGCTACATATAGAATATGCTCACCATGTCTAAAAATAGACATACACCTAAAAATAGCCTGTGTGGGCCCCACCTAATTTAGGTGATTATTTTCCAACTAGGATCAAGGATGATGTTTTAGGAAGCCTCCTTCATTGTTTCTTGTTGCAATATTCAACACTCTCTCTCAACAAGAAATGGTTGTCTTTGCATGCGACATGCAACTCCATGCATTCGCCCTACAACATTTGCAAGCACCCTGCAACTCCATGCATATGCTCTGCAACTCTTGCTGAAACACTTCCGAAACTGAAAGGCTCCAAAAAACTCAATTAGTATCATCCAAGTCTTCAACTTCTGCTTAATTACTGCACATGTCTTCAGGAACCACTGCGCTGTTGAACTCTATACCCATGCACTCTACACTTGCTGTCAACTCTGAACCACGCTCCAGTATCCGAAACTATCTCTTTGATCTCGCTGCATCAATCCAACTGATCATGCTACTGCTGCTCTATGGGCTCCTCGTAGCCAGGTTCAATTCATGATATCCACACCATCTCAATGAATCATGCCCAGAAATATCCTCTTGGGATTACCTGTGCATGTCGCCCCACCTCTCACCTAGTGGTAGAGCCGCAAGCACTCCCTCTACCCATCTGACACGAAATTTCTCTGCATGAGTGGTTTCTCCCACTCCATGATCCTCATCTTGTGGCTCCTCCAAATCCCGAGGTTCACTCTTACCTGCATGCAAATCCCGCTCCCTCTCAAGCTTCAATTGCATGGATTTCTCACACTTCCCAACAGTAGGAAGCTTCGTATAAATCCCATCTACATCAAATCTATAAATATTCTTCTCCATTTGTATTTTTTTCAGCTTGTATTTGAGCGGCAACTTCCTTTGGTCACTTCTTCTTTGGAAAAAATCTGTCAAAGCCTTCCACATAGCATATGGAGTGGCTTTCCCATGAAAGCTTGAGACAATATGGTCTCTCACACCTTCCAATAGAATCCTCCTCGCCCTTGGTACTTTCTTTTGCCATGCGTCAAGTACTATAGCATTCGCTGAAGTGGGCTTAGGAACATCTCTCTCGATGAATTCCTTCAAGCCATTATCTTCAAGCACTGCCTCCATCCTGTCCTTCCAGGCTATGTAGTTAGAGTTTCCCTCGAGTGCATACTCCAACCGCAACCCATTGAAAGACATTTCAATGTATACTCAACTGTCGCACCAAGAAACTCCTACAGCAAATTCGAATTTTCCACCAGCACAAAACTCAGCACCACTTCACAATTGCAATCTCCAGTAATTAACACAGATCCGATACCATGTAGAAATTATACAAAATATTCATGTATATATCCGGACTCTCCTAATATAACAATATTTATCTTCTTGCTAAATACAGAATCCTTCCACTATAATTCTTACGGAAATTTAATCAACAATTGCAAAACACATGAAGCAATAAAAACACACACAACACAGTTGTTTAACGGGAAATCCTGAAGCTAAAAACCCCAAATATCATATATTATGTATCATGGAGATCATGTAACAATCCTCATACAAAGCTTAGTACATCAAGCTCTCAGTACAATCAATCTTCACACACTATCATGAAGAAATCTGCAAATCCATGCACTGATTTCTGCCTCCTAATAGCCTGCCTCCACTGCGCAATCCAAGCTGATTACAAAGAAAAATTCGATGCAATCCCACTCTCCTTGACTGCGTTATTATCATTGGCAACTCCAATGTATATATAGATGCAATTCATGCATCACTATGGTCACAACAGATAGTCCATCTTTCCCTTTCACCTATCTCTCCACTGGGTCTCCACTGGATCTGACATGCACTGTAGTTAACTATTGTATTGTTCAGTTGATTAGTGAGTTATTATTTGTGAATTAATTGACTAATTAATTCACTCCACTCTCACTAGTGTATCATTCAGTTAGACTAGATACAACTAGCTCAACTGAGTCTAACTGAGTTAAAATTAATACAACTCCATGAACTACTCTTCCAACTCTATCATAACTTTGCCACTTCAGTTCTAACTGATTCCTCCATGCATGAACTCCAGTAAACCCTTAGGAATTGCGTAATTCCTTCAGCCCATTGATTTTCCAAATCTGTTCACTGAAATAAAGTGCTCCAAGAGAATAATTTTTTTAGAGTTTGATTATTATTAAGAGCTAATAATAATCGACATGCATCTATGTTTAGATCAGCGATCTATAAATAGAATTCGCCTAATCTTCTAAAAATAGAATCTCATCTATTTTTCACATTTGACCAACCATCTACAAATAGCCTCCTGCTACATATAGAATATGCTCACCATGTCTAAAAATAGACATACACCTAAAAATAGCCTGTGTGGGCCCCACCTAGTTTAGGTGATTATTTTCCAACTAGGATCAAGGATGATGTTTCAGGATGCCCTTCACTGTTTCTTGTTGCAATCTTCAACACTCCCTCTCAAAAAGAAAGGATTGTCTTTGCATGTGACATGCAACTCCATGCATTCGCCCTGCCACCTTTGCAAGCGCCCTGTAACTCCATGCATCTGCTCTGCAACTCTTGCTGCAACACTTCCAAAATTGAAAGGCTCCAAAAAACTCAATCAAAATAATGCATCCATCATCAAAGTCTTCAAATTATGCTTAATTACTGCACATGTCTTCAGGAACCACTATGCTGTTGAACTCTGCACCCATGCACTCTGCACTTGCTGTCAACTCTGAACCACGCTCTAGTATCCGACACTGTCTCTTTGATCTCACTGCATCGATCCAACTAATCATGCTACAGATGCTCTATGGGCTCCTCGTAGCCAGGTTCAATTAATGAGATCCACACCATCTTAATGAATCATGCCTAGAAATATCCTCTTGAGATTACCCATGAATGTCACCCCACCTCTCACCTGGTGGTATAGTTGCATGCACTCCCTCTGCCCATCTGGCACGAAATTTCTCTGCATGAGTGGTTTCTCCCACTCCATGATCCTCATCTTATGGTTGCTCCACATCCTAAGGTTCACTCTTACCTGCATGAAAATCCTGATCCCTCTCAAGCTTCAATTGCATGGCTTTCTCACACTTCCCAACAGTAGGAAGCTTCGTAGAAATCCCATCTACATCAAGTCTATAAAGATTCTTCTCCATTTTTATTTTTCTGAGCTTGTCTTTAAGCACCAACTTCCTTTGGTCGCTTCTGCTTTGGAAAAAATATTTTAAAGCCTTCCACATAGCATATGGAGTGGCTTTCCCATGAAGGCTTGAGACAATATGGTCTCTCACACCTTCCAACAGAATCCTCCTCGCCTTTGCTACTTTCTTTTTCCATGCGCCTAGTACTGCAACATCTGCCGAAGTGGGCTTAGGAACATCTCTCTCGATGAATTCCTTCAAGCCATTATCTTCAAGCACTGCCTCCATCCTATCCTTCTAGGCTATGTAGTTAGAGTTTCCCTCGAGTGCATACTCCAACCGCAACCCATTGAAATGAATTTCAATGTATACTCAACTGTCGCACCAAGAAACTCCTGCAGCAAATTCGATTTTTTCCACCAGCACAAAACTCAACACCGCTTCACAATTGCAATCTCCAGTAATTAACATAGCTCCGATACCATGTATAAATTATATACAATATGCATGTATATATCCGGACTCTCCTGATCCAGCAATATTTATCTTCTTGCTAAATACAGAATCCTTCCACTATACTTCTTGTGGAAATTTAATCAACAATTGCAAAACACATGAAGCAATAAAAACACACATAACACAGTTGTTTAACGGGAAATCCTGAAGCTAAAAACCCCAAATATCATATATTATGTATCATGGAGATCATGTAACAATCCTCATACAAAGCATAGTACATCAAGCTCTGGCAGTACAATCAATCGTCACACACTATCATGAAGAAATCTGCAAATCCATGCACTGATTTCTGCCTCCTGATAGCCTCCCTCCACTACGCAATCCAAGCTGATTAAAAATACCAATTCGATGCAATCCCACTCTCCTTGACTGCATTATTATAATTGGCAACTCCAATGTATATATAGATGCAATTCATGCATCACTATGGTCACAACAGATAGTCCATCTTTCCCTTTCACCTATCTCTCCACTGGGTCTCCACTAGATCTGACATGCACTGTAGTTAACTGTTGTATTGTTCAGTTGATTAATGAGTTATTATTTGTGAATTAGTTGAATAATTAATTCAATCCACTCTTACTAGTGTATCATTCAGTTAGACTAGATACAACTAGCTCAACTGAGTCTAACTGAGTTAAACTTAATACAACTCCATGAACTACTCTTCCAACTCTATCATAACTTTTCCACTTCAGTTCTAATTGAGTCCTCCATGCATGAACTCTAGTAAACCCTTAGGAATTGCGTAATTCCTTCAGCTCACTGATTTTCCAAATTTGTTCACTGAAATAAAGTGCTCCAAGAGAATAAGTTGTTGTTTAGAGTCTGATTATTATTAAGAGCTAATAATAATTGACATGCATCTATTTTTAGATCAGTGATCTATAAATAGACTTCGCCCAATCTTCTAAAAATATAATCTCATCTATTTTTCACATTTGACCAACCATCTACAAATAGCTTCCTACTACATATAGAATATGCTCACCATGTCTAAAAATAGACATACACCTAAAAATAGCCTGTGTGGGCCCCACCTAGTTTAGGTGATTATTTTCCAACTAGGATCAAGGATGATGTTTCAGGATGCCTCCTTCACTATTTCTTGTTGCAATCTTAAACAAGGGGGGGGGGGTGGGTGTGCGGCTAAGTCTGGCGTTAATGGCCGCCCATCCAAAGTTCGCTCCCCCTTCGCCTAAAACCAGAAACCACCATGGATCCTCGGTGAAGTCCACAAGTGGTTTTTCTTAAACTTCCTTCCCGCTCACAGCTCTGCGATGAAGCCAGAAACATCATTTTCCACCACTATAAAAAAACCTGTGAGCCCCAAAATCAATGCAGAAAAAGCCACTCACGCAGGATTTATATTAATTTGTTTGTTTTGGTGTAGGTTTCAAGTCCGGAATGCGTAATTGGCATTCCAAGGTCCAAAAAACGTCTAATCGATACCTATGGGTGATGATCCAGTGGTTTTTGAGTCAACAAAGGGACACTGAGCATAATGTGTGGAAAGACAGTAATGAACCATGGTCATTACAACCCTTTCAAACAATTTAAAAAGGCAAAGATGACCAAAAATGAAGAACACCATTGGAGGAACCTAATCATTAAAGGGTCAGGGAGATTTAAATTTTAAACACGGGTTTAAAATTAAAACAGATTTAAAGGGCCAGTTTAAAGACTAAATCAAAGATCAAAAATAAAGTCAAAATTAGAGGTAAAGGTACAAGCGCCAGAAGATCAAAGTGAAAACAAAAACCAGAAATGAATATTAAAGCTTAAAGGACTAAATCAAAGTTTAGAGGACAAAGAGGGAGAGATAAAGAAATAAGATAGTTTAAAAGGATAAAAACAAGTTTAAGAGCCTAAAATAGAGTTTTAAGTCTAATACAAAAGAAGATTAGCCCAGAAAACACATTCGAATGACTAAGCCCAAGCATTTGCTTCCTCAAAAGGATATTTTTGACACTTACAACGTGTTTTCTTTCAATAAAACATTAGCAGTTATTGTTATTACAAACAGTTAGAGATATTTTCATTTACCAGTAGCTATTGTAAAGTTATTGCAAAATTCCTTAATGTCAAACATTTTTAGAAATTAGCTCAAACACTGAAATTAAGAGTTATTATTACAGATAGATAGCTAGTCTTATCTTGCCTTGGGCCTTGCATGGCCACAAAGGTCAAGAATTCAT
This sequence comes from Pinus albicaulis, assembly GCA_034641835.2. Taxonomy (NCBI): domain Eukaryota; kingdom Viridiplantae; phylum Streptophyta; class Pinopsida; order Pinales; family Pinaceae; genus Pinus; species Pinus albicaulis. The sequence continues at coordinate 752,044,285 of CM076578.1, forward strand.
TTACTCTGTAATAAATATAGTTTGGAAGCCTCTTAGGGTTTCGACCTCCTCATTTTCTAGATAAATAGAGCAAGGAGGTCTTATGTAGGAGGTTGGCATTTGATGAGCTTTGAGAGAAATACATGGTTTTTTGAGGTTGAAGAGCAATTTGGTGTTGTGGATCTTGTGGATGATTTGCTTTGATTGATGATGATGAAGCTTGCTTGCAGGATCCCTGAGCTTGGTTAATGGTGATGTGTCTCTAATTCGTTCATGTTTTCTTGTTTATCATTATGTTTCATCCTTCTATATGCAGTAGAACAGAAAAGTATAGGCTAAGAAATGTTGTTTGAGGCACCTTAGTCCTTCCTGCCTTCTATTGCCTTGATGTTTTCCTATGCTCGGTGTGTTTAAGGAATTCTTAGCTGCTCCTTAGGCCTCCTTATGCTTTTTTATTTCATCAATGGATTAATATGCTAGTTTCTAGATGTGTTTTATGTCAAGTCCTGCTTATTTGATGCTATCTAAACTCTGTTTTTGAAATCTCTCTTTGAAGTATTACTTGTTAGTTTAAGCCAAGGAGGTCTTGTTCTGATCTTGCCCTTTGTCCATGCCTATTTGTTTGCCTCAAGGTTATTTATAGCTTTATCAAAAATGTTTAGGAGTTCCATTTTTTATTGATTAAATTTATTTTGTTATCTTAAAGGTTTTCTAAAGCTTGAAAGTGAAATCACTAGAAGTTAAATGAGTTTCTCGCCTTCTGTATTTCATTGAAATGCTTGTCTTGAATGTCTATTTGTTTAAGTGTTGTCATTGAGTAAATGGTTTGCCCTATCTCATGATCATTATATTTTGCTTATCAATATTTGATACCTCTTTGTTTATGGGTATTTGACAAAGGATTCTTAACTGCCCTTTGCCTTACCTTGTTTCCCCAAACTTAATGTCCATTTCACTTCACACATAAACCTAAGGATCAATTGACCACACTAGATTTTCCTTGTGACACACTCTGACTCACTGTTGAAGATATCCATGACTTTCATATGACTCCATATCCCAATGATTTGATGATCTCTCACTCCACCTATTCTACCTATTTCATCTTACCCAACCAAAACAAATAACAAACCCTACACCTAACAACTAGCCTAAAATCAAACCTTAATAGCAAACAAGTTCATATCCTTTGCAAATAGAGAGAGTCCTCTTTGAGTCCAGGAAGGCTAGGTCCTAGGACTCTAAATACTAGTTTCATGTTACCCTGTGCATTTGGTCTACTAATCTGCTAAATCATGGGACATGAATAGGTTAAATTGGAGAATTCTATGAAGGTATGTTTAAAGGATTTTATGGGATGGGAATAGTCTCGTTAATAGAAAAATGTTGTTTGGAATTTCACTCGAGAGGTTCTGATTTCGATGATACTACAGTTGATGTAATCCATGATTGATAGAATCTACAATAAAAACAATCCTTCCTACACTGCAAATGACATGAACTCAATGAATGAGCCTTTTTAAATAACAAAGGAAAATGTTAGGAGACCAATGAACCTTGGGCCTACTTCCATACCATTTGATGACATGCAAAGTGATGAATGATGAAGTGTGAGTGGAGGACTATGGTGTTGTGACAGACAGTTGGAGGACATGTCGACACTAAGATGAAGGAAATTCATCAAAAGGTAAACATTGATGTCAATTGACTCTGTGCTCGAATATTATTAGGTTTTCTTGACTCACCTTTGGATGATAGTGAATTGATACATGTTTAAAATGATATTATAGGTCATAAAGTCACATGTTGTATTTTTAATCCTTCATACTTGTTTCGGCAATCAAAGGTTCTAAATACCATTTAGACAAATAACAAAACCTTTTCTTCCATAACTCCCTTTAGGTAGATAGTGGATTCATGGGAGAATTCCTTCTAAGTGTATTTTGTATCACAATGTTCTGAACCTAACTCATTCATTGCTTTAATGGGTGAACAACCCAACCCTTGGAACGTACCACTGCCCAATGTGACGAAGAGCCGACATTAGTGCCAAACCTTCCTATTTATTTTAACGATCATTCAAATGTCACATATATAATGTAGCTTTATTTTTATTTTCATTTTTTCTTTCTTTGTAAATGATAAAAATAACTTTTCATCAAATAAAAATTTACAAAAAAATATTAAAAATACAATATTTAAAATAAATACTTTAACTGTGTTTATAGGTAATACTTATATTTAATTTAGACAAAAATTCAAAACAATATTATCAAAACAAAATCAACAATATAAATACACTTTATAAAACAATAGGATAATAAAAACAATACTGAATACTAAACTTTCAAAACTCATTTAATTATATAAATGTCTCTTTTATTTGACTTTGGCACAATAATATTTCTTTTAATTCAAGTGTTTATCTTTTGGTCATAATTGAAAGATGTTGACTGTAACGGCCCTCATCGAAATTCCATGTAATAAAATTTAATAAAGGAAAAATAATAACCAAGGTCATGGGACACTTATTCCAAGCTGAATGTTGGGAAAAGCATTCTAGTGTGGGTGTTCATTTGGTTTATTATGGCTAAGTAAATTGGAAAAGACAATGGTAAAGGCTTTGGAAAGGCATGAGACATTAATTGACATTTTATTTATGAAAATAATGGAAATTAGGAGAAAAGAAAGGAGAAATATCACTCGTTTCACGTGAGGAGGAAAATGAAGTAAAATATAGGCTTTACTAATAAAAACGATTCTAAGGATCATTTGGTACCTTTTTGTCAGTCCAATTTTGGATCTCTCTCTCTCTATTCTCTCTCTCACACACTCTTGGACAAATTTTTCTTAGAACACTTCAGAATTGGACCAAGGAAAGCAAAGATCAAGCAAGGAAGAGCAGGATCAAGCGGTCATAGCAGGATCATTTACAGATATCCAGTTGCATGTATGATTTCATTACCAGTTTCGGCATGCATGGTTATGCATGTGTGTTCTTGGTTCTCTTGTTGTCATGGGCATGGGTTTTTCTAGGTGTGACAATGTTTTTCAACCTTGCCTTTCCATTTCTGGATAGGATGGTGTGTTGGGGTTCCCTTATTTCGGTTGAGATGGATTTTTAGATGGATTCAAAGCTGATTGGGCTGGTGTCTTAAATAAATAACACAAGGCCTAGTAATCCTTAGACCAGTGTAGTTCGGGTTGTAGTAAAGTTGGATTTTGTGTGCTTCGGTGGGCCTAGGAATCCTCGACCAGTAAATGGTGGGTTATATGGTATATTCTAGAGGTGTGTTCCCTTTATCAAGCCTAGGTGTTATAGGTAATTTTGGGCATCATCCCCCAAGACCTGGTCAAACTAGACATCATCCCCAGGGCCAATGAATAGGGTCTATCATCCCCTTATATTTCAGTTGAGATGATGTTGGATGTGATGAGGCTAGAATGAAGTTGGAGCAGGATGACGACAAATCAATCCATTGGTTGTAATCTTCTCCTCCTACTCTTTAATATAGATTTATGTTCATTTTCTGATCAGGAGATCAAGTCTCTTGTAGAAAAATGCTCAAAAATGAAGTTGCTCAGAATTAGTCCAAACTAGATCGACTGGAAAGAGCTCGGAAAAATGATCCTGTAGACGTGAACGACATTGAAAACCGACGCCGTATGAGAAATTTATTCAGCTTTGAAGTTTTCCAATTTCAATTAAAAAATGGCCAATTTGACTTTACAAAATTTTTTATTAAAAAAAGAATATTCCACAGAATATTCTGGGAATGCAGAATATTCCAGCAGCGGCCAATCACAGGGCACCACGTGGCCCCAAGGTGGAATGAAAATTTCATTTTAAAATCTATTTGGTCACGGACGTATTCGACCCCGGGTCGAGTCGGAAGCAGCGAAGCGACCCACCCGTTGGGTCACGGCTATGATTGTTATTATATAACGGAACACATATGTATTTGAATTTTAAAATTCGTTTGGGCGGGACCCGAAAGGGGGCCAACCCCTAAGGGCCAGCCCCCTCATCATACAACCGCAGGCTCGTAACCAAGAGCCAAGTCATTGGCACACATACGATGGGTCATGGTCACGTATATGCTGGAAGGTGTAGAGTTCAGTTTTAAAAAGGTTATATATTAAAGTTTCAACAATCATGTTCCAAAGTTTACGCAACCATTAGCGCCTAGTTCACGGTCTTTTGGATAAGGCATTAACTCTTCAGCACCTTCTAACTGGCGGGTAATATGGCGGAGCGCCCAATTATAGCACCGACCCCAATTTTTTCGGGGCTATCTGGATTTTCTCCACTTTTGGTGGAGCTTTTCTAGCCCTAACTGGGCAAAACTTTAGTTAGCCATAACTTTGGCTAGGAAAGTCCAAATGAAGCGATTTTTTTTTTTGATTTTGGGGTATTGAAGCATTCTGGAGCTGTTGGGATAGGTTGCAGAGCCATTAGGGCACTTTATCAGCTATTTTGGTTGTTGAGCCACCAGGGCTTGGTGAAAGATCAGCTGTGTTGGACTATACTCATCCATTGGAGGTGAATGAATAGTCGATTTTTACTGATTTCAGTCCTTTGTTTCTCAATTTGCAGCTAATTTTTCCTTTTGAGGCTTTCTACACAGTGTAATTCTTAATTTGAGCATTAATGAAAGAGGGAAAAGCCTATTTGGAGGCTTTTGGACCCAGCAGAGGTAGCCCAAGAGAGGGGTGAACTACTTAAAAAAATGTTTACTATTATGGTGTGTATTTTTGCTGTTATATTTCAGATTTTACTACATTAAACAGTAAATTTTCACAAGTCCACTTTTCCCAATCAGACTTATACAATGAACACAACTCATTAGTTTCACTTCAAACCACATTACTTCCATTGCAGAATACTTGAACTTGCTTATTCACACATAAAATTTTGATTAATGAATACTTTGCACATAAACAAATACTTTCATTGATCGGATCTATTTAAGTGTTTACATTATATTTCTTTAGGCAGAGCTAGTTTGTGGGCCAGAAGCTTCTGGTTTCATCCTTTCTAGTAAAGGTGAAATAACCAGTAAAAGCCCCCTACTGTCAATCTCTGTATAAGAAATACTTTGTTCTCACAATTTTAGATCAGAATGGTATTAGAGCTTTAGGTTTTGCTTAAGAGTTTGTGAAATTTTTGCAAGAATATTGTGTTATTCTGCAAAATTTGATGCTTACTAGGCTGAAATTGAAAAGAGGGGAAGGTCAATTGGTTATAGAACAAGTTAATCCTCAAACAAGGAGGGCTAGAGTGCCATTATATCCACCTTCAATTTCATCCTAATTAGCCTTAGAATTAGCCACAAACATGTCTTCTAGAGAAGGAGAAGTACATGAGGAAATGGATCCCAATGAAGAAGAAAGATTCTTTAGAAAAGCTTTCTTGGACATGACTGAGATGGTTAGGATCCTATACCAGGAGATAAATGATAGGATTGTTGGAGAAGGGTCTAGAAACCAAAAAGAAGAAGGGGATTCTTCAGGAGGGAAGAAAGAAAAAGATGAGTCTAAGAAAGGGAATGGAGGAAATGGTGATCCACCATCTCCATCGTCATCCTCTTCCTCCACATCATCCTCTTCAACTTCTGTTAATCAGTCACACAAAACAAAAACATCTCTTAAAAATCCTTTGTTAAAGCTTGATGTGAATTTTGAGTTGCCGATGTTTAATGGTGATGTGAATGCAGAAAAATTGGATAATTGGATTAGACAGTTGGAATTCTATCTAAGGATTCAGAATTTGCATGATGATGACACAAAAATCCAATTAGCCTCTTTGAGAATGGATGGAGCATCTTTGGTTTGGTGGGAAGCCAAGACCAGAGAGGAGATTAAAAAGCATGGTAAGATAACTCTAACTTGGAATGAGTTTATTACTACTATTAAGAAACAATTTTATCCTCTTGCTTATATTCAGAAAGAAATCATGAATTGGAAAAATTTTAGGCAACTTAAGGGTCAAAATGTGCAAGATTATACCCAAGAGTTTAGAAGGAGAGCACTTCTACTTGGAGTAGACTTACCAAGTCAAGACACCTTATTGAAATAAATAGGAGGTTTGCACAATTACCTTCAACATACTATTCTAATGTTTAATCCTACCAGCTTAGATGAAGTCTGTGTGCAGGCTACACATTTAGAAGCTAGAGGAAAGAATACTTTTGATGAGGATAGTAATTTCAAAAACAAAGGAAAGAAGAGAGTTGCAAATTCAAGAAAAGACAAAGGAAAGTTCTTTTGCAAGAACTATTCAAAGACAAGTCATGATGAAGATCATTGTTGGAAGCTTCATCCTGAACTAAAACCAGAAAAATACAAGAACAAAAAAAAGACCAAAGAAAAGGAGAAAACTGTAGCAACAATTGAGCAAGACTTAGGGTCAGACTCAGGAGATGAGACAAAAAGCATAGCCATGGTTTTAAAGAACATTAAGGGGAAAGAAGTGGTGCAAGACACAACTCCCAGTTCTAGCTCTTTGAATTGTCACAAAGATACTCATGAAGAAAAGAGGAGGATAGAGCTCTTCCATGTGAGGGTAATTTCAAAACATATCAAAATTGACACACTGTTTGATAGTGGGTCACAAGCGAATCTTATATCTGAAGACTTGGTCAAGCAGCTTAAACTTGAGACCATTCCACATCCGAAGCCTTATCCACTTGGGTGGATATGCAAGGATGCCGATTTGCAAGTTTCAAGGAAGTGCATATTGCGCTTTGCAATAACTGCACACTTTATTGACACAGTTGAACTTGATGTGGTGCCGCTTGATATCTCAGGTATTTTTTTGGGAAGTCCTTACTTATTTGACAGGAAGGCCATCTTTCATCGCCATGAAAACAAGTATCACTTGTTCAAATATGGTAAAGAGTACATTGTGAGAGCTCACAAAAAGAAGCTGGAATCTTCTTTACTCCATGCAAGTCAATTGAAAAGATTGGTTAATGCAAGTCAAAGTCTAACTTTGTTAATGTTGAAATGACCAGATTTTGAGCATTCACCTTTTTATGATGTTGCTAATGATTTGTCTCAATTTGATAACAGTTTTTCTTTGAAAGAAGATGATGTTATGTTGCACAAATTACCTTTTGGTTCAGCCAATGCAGTGAATGAAGTGTCAAAGAAAAGCAGTGCAAACAAGAAGGACACACAATTCAGCATGGGAAAAAGTTGGTTTCAGAATGGTAGAATTCGCCATGGGAACAGTTTGCAAGGTGAAAGTTATTTTAAGTCTTCTGGGAAGTTTGATCAGTGCAGAAAAATTTTGTTTTCTGCAGATTACAATTGCTGTTCTACAAATTTTAATAATTTGTATCATGACTCCGTCAATCTTAGCAATGGTCGATCAGTTGATTCCAGAGACAGATTATCATTTTTCAAAAGCTTCATTTGATGAAATCAGGTAGATTTCAGTTATTCAAGGGTGGAAGAGTGGAGAATCAGTCTCCACATCATCAGTTTTAGTAATCAGAGAGATTTTGGGGTCCAAAAGCTTCCCATTTTGGAGGTGTGATTAGGAGATCAAGTCTCTTGTAGAAAAATGCTAAAAAATGAAGTTTCTCAGAATTAGTTCAAACTAGATTTACTGGAAATATCTCGGAAAAATGATCCTGTAGACGCAAACGACACTAAAAACCGACGTCGTATGAGAAAGTTATTCAGCTTTGAAGTTTTCCAATTTCAATTAGAAAATGGCAAATTTGACTTTACAAAAATTTTTATTAAAAAAAAATATTCCACAGAATATTCTGGGAATATTCCATAGAATATTCTGCAGAATATTTCGACAACGGCCAATCACAGGGCGCCACGTGGCCAACCCGAAGGCCGCCATGTGGCCCCAAGGTGGAATGAAAAGTGCGTTTTAAAATCTATTTGGTCATGGACGTATTCGACCCTGGGTCGGGTCGGAAGCAACAGAGCAGCCCAAACATTAGGTCACGGCTATGATTGTTATTATATAATGGAACACATATTTATTTGAATTTTAAAATTCGTTTGGGCGGGGTCCGAAAGGGGGCCAGCCCCCTTAGCATACAACTGCAGGCTCAGAACCAAGAGCCAAGTCATTGGCGCGCATACGATGGGTCATGGTCACGTATATGCCGGAAGGTGTGGATTTCAGTTTTAAAACGGTTATATATTAAAGTTTCAATAATCATGTTCCAAAGTTTACGCAACCATTAGTGCCTAGTTCATGGTCTTGTGGATAAGGCATTAACTCTTCAGCACCTTCTAACTAGCGGGTAATATGGAAAAGTGCCCAATTATAGCGCCGACCCCAATTTTTTTGGGGCTATCTGGAGTTTCTCTACTTTTGGTGGAGCTTTTCTAGCCCTAACTGAGCAAAACTTCAGTTAGCCATAACTTTGGCTAGAAAAGTCCAAATGAAGCAAATTTTTTTTATATTTTGGGGTATTGAAGCATTCTGGAGCTGTTGGGATAGGTTTCAGAGCCATCAAGGTGCTCTATCAGTGATTTTATCAGCGATTTTGGTTGTGGAGCCACCAGGGCTTGGTGAAAGATCAGCTGTGTTAGACTATACTCATCCATTGGAGGTGAATGAATAGTCGATTTTTACTGATTTCAGTCCTCTGTTTCTGAATTTTCAGCTAATTTTTCCTTTTGAGGCTTTCTACACAGTGTAATTCTTAATTTGAGCATTAATGAAAGAGGGAAAATCCTATTTGGAGGCTTTTGGACCCAGAAGAGGTAGCCCAAGAGAGGGGTGAACTGCTTAAACAAATGCTTACTGTTATGCTGTGTATTTTTGCTATTATATTTCAGATTTTACTACATTAAACAATAACTTTTCATATGTCCACTTTTCCCAATCAGACTTATACAGTGAACACAACTCATTAGTTTCACTTCAAACCACATTACTTCCATTGCAGAATACTTGAACTTGCTTATTCACACATAAAATTTTGATTAATGAATACTTTGCACATAAACAAATATTTTCATTGATCAGATCTATTTAGTGTTTACATTATATTTCTTTAGGCAGAGCTAGTAAGAGGGCCATAAGCTTCTGGTTTCATCCTTTCTAGTAAAGGTGAAATAACCAGTAAAAGCCCCTACTGTCAATCTCTGTATAAGAAATATTTTGTTCACACAATTTCAGATCATTTTCCCATACATATATCTATATCTTGTGCAATATGTTAGTCATCAGTAATTTTTCAGATATCAAAATATGACTAAGTTGTAAAGCCTATATTTATAGAAACAATATTTTAGAAACATTGTGAGTTATAGAAATCTCATTGCCTTCATCATCCTACACCCAACTATTCCACTATAAAATTTATCTTTTTCCTTCTCAAAGTTTTCTCTGCTGCAAATAAAAATCCATTTTCTGGGCCTGTTTCCCTTATTTCATCACCTCACTTACACCCTCATTCATTCCCTTTTTCCCCTCTCAAAACCAATTTCTTCTTTTCCCTAAAAAGCCCTCATAAATCCCCCTTTATTCATCATTTTTCATAAAGAACCATTAAACAATGTAAAAACCCTTTTTTACATTGTTTAAACCTTAAATTTTAACCTATCGGACCTCCTAAAAACTTTATAGAAACTCTGTTTTTATAAAAATCTGTGTTTTTATCAAACAGGCCCTTAAGCCCTTTTTGGCTTAAAGCTTTAGCCTTTTTTCCCTCATAAAACCGTTCCTTCAGCCTATCCTAAGCCCCTTCCCTATCCTAAAGTTCACTTCCGCCCATTATATTTCTACATACTCCCACTAAACCTTATAAACCCACCCAAACCTTCAAAAAATATTAAGGCGGGCCCCCTTCTCTGCTTAACCCTTCATCCAACGAAGTGCTGACACCTATTCTGGGCTCCACTCCCAAACCTGCACGCCAGTACCTCAACCATTCCGCACCATTGATCTCGCTCTTCGAGATCTGACGGCCTAGATCCCATATCGCGCGGAAATTGACGTCGAGCATTAACACTCCTAACCCACGCGATAAAAGTGCTATTAGCCCGGACACACGTCCAATGCTAAGTGGAATTGAGCGGCCCCTGCTCAAAACCACTTACCGCTCTTAACCTACACGATAAACCGTCGTGGTTTTCCAAAACCACTTTCTTCCCCTCACGCCAAAAATTCAAATTTCTTCGCCTTTTTCACCTAGTTCTACATACATAACCTCCCCTCTGCATCTTCTCTTCCTTTGAATATTTCCCTCAATAGCTCTAGACCCTGACAAAGGTAGTTTTACCCCCTTCTGCAGGCTTTAAACTAATGTATGTTTGCGTCTTTTGTAGTTTTTAAAGGCGGTGATGCCTAAAAAGCATTCCGACAGTCAAGAAAATGATGGAATTAACCTCTGGATGACAATCCAGAGGTAAATTCTAATAAAAGAGACAGAAGGGCCCGCATAAAGCTTTACCCTCGATAAAGCATGATTATCGATGGGTTACAGAAACCCTCCCTGCACAAAGATAAGAAAACAGAAGAAGGAGCGATGAAGAAATGAAGAACATAAATATTAAAGGGGCTAAAACTAAGATCAAAGGATAAATTAAAGGATTAGCTCTTAGGAAAATAATTAAAGATAAAAGACCAAAGTTTAAAGATAAAGGATAAATAAATAAAACAATCATAAAAGCAGAACAGAGGATAAAGGCAGTAAGGCAGATTATCAAAACAAAAACAAATGTTAAAAGCCTAATTACTGAGCTTTATGATTAAACAAAGGCAAATTGAACCCATGAGAGTCTTGAATAACTCAACAAGGGCGCAGTTACTCCTCCAAAAGATCAAACTGCCATTTATAGAATGTTTCCTTTCCATAAAGGCATTTGGTCAGTTATCACACAGTCAGAAGATATTTTTATCTATCAAGGCAGTTATTGTAAAAGTTTTTATAAGCCTTAAAAGTCAAAATTTTTACCTCTTCTTCTTTAGAAGTTAAGGCAAAGTTATTAAAACATAGAAGTAGTTGCAGATATTCCTACCTTATGCCTTGCATGGTTTTCAAGGTTAGGAATGAATTTACTCTGTAATTAATGACACTCAAACCCTATCTTGAGCTCCACCTCCTCATTTGCAACATAAATACTGCATCTGAACTCATTGTATTGTTGGCATTTGATGACTCTTTGAAATACTACATAGTCTCTTGGAAGTTGAAAGAAAATTGATGTCTTGTTGGAATTTGATGACTCTTTGAAATACTACATAGTCTCTTGGAAGTTGAAGGAAAATTGATGTCTTGGATCTTGTGGATGCCCTTGTTTTTTTGTTGATGGAGGAGGCTAGATCACTGGATCCTTGAGCTTGGTTGTTGGTGAAGTGCTTCTATCTGTTATTTTTATTTCCTATTTTTATTTCCTATTTTCATCTTTCTTAATGTTTTCTTCTGCAAGGTCTGATTGGAGGATTCCTAATTTCCCTCCAATTCCATCTAGCTTGTTATTTTAGAAATAATTCAATAGAGTATAACCAAGGAGTTTCTCTTTTGGTAAGTCCATGTTCCTTTGAGTACGGCTTGAGAGGTTGTTTTGAGGAATGATTTCAATAGAGTGAAACTAGGAAATTCAGTGGTGAGTCCATGCTCCTTTGAGTACAACTTGAGAATTTTTTCTGAAACTTCTTTGAAGTATGCTTAGTAGAGTCTAAACCAGGGAAGTCTACGGTGTGCCCTATCCTCTGGTATGCCTTTAAAAGTTGCTTTGAATATCCTATAGAGTTAGTCAAAAGTAGATTAGATTATTTCCGTTTGATCTTAGGCTTCTCTTATTGTCATCTTATATGTTTTCTTATCTGAAAGTATTCTTTGATTGCTGGATTGTTGTCTGAAAGGTTTTCTTATTAAAATTATGTCCAAAGAAGTCTATGGTTTTCCTTGTCCTTTGGCTTGCTTCAAAACAGATACCTTGAAATATGTCTCTTGTTTAAATTACATGATAAAGAATTCTTAATTTCTCTTTGTCATAATTTTTATTCTTATCATTAATGTTCACCTCATTATCTCAAAAAACTTTGAAGATCCATTGGCCAAGTTAGATTTTCCCTATGATACTCCACGATCCTTCTATAAAATTATCATGACTTCCATTTGACTCCATTTCCCAAATGACTTAGAGATTTCCCATTCTATCTATTCTCTTTGATAATTATGTCCAACCAAAACAATCAAACAAAACTTGCACTTAATAACTAGCCTAAAATAAAACCTTAAAATCAAACAAGCACACATCCTTTGCAAACAACCTGAGAGATCCCTCTCTGAGTCTAGGAAGGCTAGGTCCTAGAACTCTAAAGACTGGTTCCATGTTTCCTTGTCATTTGGTATGCCAATTTGCCAAATCACAGGACCACAACATTCTAGCGATCATGGTGGGACCTTTGAGTATATATTTGCATGAATACCTCTTAAGAATCTTTAGACCCTCAATTTGACTTAGAAAATCTAGTGAATCTGCCACCTCGTCACCAGAAACAACATTCTGGTGGTCACGATGGGACCTTCTGAGTTAGTGACAAATTGAGTACTCTTTAAGACTCCAGAAACCATAAGAACCACATAAAAACTTAGAAAACCCCAAAACATTCCCTGATTGGTTTTATTACTGGTTGGTGGTGGACCATAACACATTTTACCTTAAAAAAAAAAGCTAAAAATTTCCACCTGGCAACTCCACTAGCCCCAGAAGGCCTATTTATCCACTAGTTCTTTTATATTCCCTTAAGATTGTATCAAATCAGTCCTAAATAAGTTTAGACGCCTAGTTCCATAATTTATAAAGGTACTAAACACTAAGAGAGGTTAAAACATTTGAAAACAGTCCTTAGATCTTTCAGCCTCTCTACATTTTGAACTTGAAATCTGGATTCACATAGGATCAATACCAGATCTCATCTAGACCCTAATCCTCCTCCAATAGTTGATGATCCAGAAAATATTTTGTGGCAAAATTCTAAAGCTGGAAATTTAACTACTGGTAAGACCATCCAAAGAACACGATCTGTCCCTAAAAACCTTACAGTCTTGAAAGATCCTCACTTTTATTTGTCTCACACAAAGAACCTACTTAGAACCAAATCACATAGTGATATTGACCAATATGACCTTGAGCCCACATATTTGTAGCAGAACTTTAGCAGAGAAGCCTCTCCTTCCACTCCTCCTGATTTTCAGCTTCTCCACCACTTTAGTTCTATCCATAACAAATCTGCTCATAATCAGCTTACTGGTCCAAGCACTTCTACCACCCCCATCCACACATCCACTATTCAAAACACTTCTTTTCATCCCACTTTCCCTTTCACAAATCCACCTCTTGTAAATCCCCCATTTCCTCCCACCATGGCAGCATGGTATGCCCCATTAGTGTTGCCACAACCTCTGGTTCCTTTACCAAATGATTATCAATCTAGAATTCCCCATTTCACTGGAACTGAATCTACTACTACCCAACAACATGTAGATAAAATGGATGATGCCTTTGATTATATGGAAATATAAGCAGAGACCATTAAGATGAGAATATTTACCCAGAGTTTAGGAGGAGAAGCCAAGAAATGGTTTAAAGGCTTAACTCCTAATAGCATAAATGATCTCCCTTCTTTATACCAAACATTCATAAACAAATGGGAAGTTAAAAAGAACCCTCTCCAAATCCTTTCAGAATATAGTAACCTCAAAAGAAACATTGGGGAAAGTGTCCAAGATTATTGCACTAGATTCAATAATGTTTACAATGCACTTCTCCCTAACATGAAACCTCCACTAGGCTTAGCCTTAGCTAAATTTCCTAAAGGCTTTGATCCAGACATGGCCTACCAGCTAAGAGAAAGAGATCCCTTGACTTTAGAAGATATGCAGAGGGGAGCTATTAGTGTAGAAGAAAATCTGATTGAGAAAAGAGCTAGATTGAAATCAGAGAAAAGAGTTACATATAAAGATGAAACTATGGAATCAACCTCATCATCTGATGCCAAAATTGACAACTTAGTGAGGGAATGGAAAGAATGCTTGAAAAGATAAACTTAAATGATAGAGTACCTCATAGAGAAAACCAAATCAATCCCCAAAATAGAAATAGAAATCCTAATTTCAGAAGACATCCTATTCAAAATAGACAAAGAGATAATGACCAACAAATTAGGCCTCCCTTTCAAGAAAACTATGTAGACCAAGAAGAAGGAAGGGAAACTGAAAGATTAGAAGAAAATCATGTGAATCTGATAGAATCTGACAGCGAGACATATTTTTTCCTCACTGAAGAAGAACAAGGTTTCTTCTCCTCAGAACAAGTGGAAAATAATCATGAGGATTCTGAATATTACCAATTGGGGTTTGAAAATGCAATAATGGAGGTGCATAGACAATATGAACTTAGAAGCAAAAGGAACCCAGAAATTTCCAATGATGAAAGCACAGATACTGTTGTTAGGAAAACTTCAAAAAATTCTCTTAAAAAGACAGAAAATAGAAATAACACTTTGACTAAGAAAACTGACTCAAATAAGGACAAAACCAATCAGCAAAGTGTTGACCGAAGCTGCCCTAGTACTTGTGCTAGTGGCCCTGGCAAATATGTCCTAAACAACAGTCCTAGTAAAACTCAGCAAATAAGAATTGCTGAAAAGAATATGTTTGGCAAAATAGATGTAAATATGTCAAAAACATTAGTCCCTTTCAGCCTTGAAGGTGAGATTGCCAAGATCAAAAGTAGCATACCCTTAGCTGAACTAGTAACCCAGGATGTATATAAAAAGCAAGTTTTGAGAGCTTTGGATATAGGCAATGATACTGATACATTAAACTTGACAGATGATATACCAGAATTGTTGTTTGGTCCTGAAGTAGAAGGAAAATACCAAGAAGGAACCATTCCTCCATTTTATGTCAGCTTAAATATACATGATAAGATTTTACACAATGCCATGCTAAATTTTGGTGCCTCTCACAACCTTATGCCAAAAATCGTGATGGAGAGATTAGGCCTAGAAATTACTAAACCTTACAAAGACCCGTATTCCTTTGATTCAAGTAGAGTAAAATGTTTAGGCCTAATCAAGGATTTATGTGTAAATCTTACACAAATTCTTGCTAAGGGTCTAGTTATGGACATAGTTGTTGCTGACATTCCCCCTAAGTATGGCATTCTTTTATCTAGATCATGGGGAGAAAAACTTCAAGGAAGCCTTCAAATGGACATGTCTTATGCTACCATACTAGTTTTTAACAAAACTAGAAGATTATACAGAGAATATCATATGAAATTTATGGTAAGAAACATAGATAGGCCAAAAAACACTCCTGTTTATTCTATTCATTCAGATTTAGATTCCGTTATCTTTTACAATGAAGATGAAATCAACCAACAAGAAAAGGAGAATGAGACAGGATTGAGTTCACCTGAACAATTAAATCAGTCCCCAAAAGAAGAATCTAACAGCCCTAACCTTAGCAGCCTTAAACAACAAAAGGATAATAAGCATGAGATAGAAACACAATGGGAAATGAGCTTTGATGGGTCTTGTAGCAAAACAAGTTCTGGAGCTGGTGTATGGATACACAATACAAACCAAGGACATTCTTATAAACTTGATTTCCAATGCACCAATAACATTGCAGAATATGAAGCTCTCCTCCTTGGCCTACATTTGCTTAAATATTTAGGGGCCAAGAAAATATCAGTCCAAGGAGATTCAGAGCTGATTATTAGGCAAATAAAAAGGGAGTTTTCAGCCAAAAACCCAAGATTAAGAGAATATAGGA
This sequence comes from Pinus albicaulis, assembly GCA_034641835.2. NCBI lineage: Eukaryota > Viridiplantae > Streptophyta > Pinopsida > Pinales > Pinaceae > Pinus > Pinus albicaulis. The sequence goes on from CM076578.1 coordinate 752,060,043, forward strand.
ATGCTGCCCTGGAGCTCCTAAAAAGCTCTGAAAAATGTGAACTCACTTTCATCCCTAGAGCTCAAAACAACCTTGCAAATGAACTTTCCTTTGCTGCCAGCAATTGCCAAGTCCCCTATGAAAATGAACAATTCACTGTCAAAGTAAAAAACAGGCCCACAATCCCTAACAATGAACACTATTGGAAAGTATTTGAAGGTGATAAACACATTGATGATTTTCTACAATTAAAGAATGATTTTGCTAAAATAACACCTAACTCAAGCCATGAAAAAGAATGTTTTGATGAAAAACAAGTCCATAAAATAGAGTTGTCCTCCACTGCTGATATAAATCAATTTGAACATCTTTATACAACATAATTACTAAAAAAAACAAACAAAAAGGACCTTGAAGTTTTATAATGTAAAAATGATTCAATACCAAGAGGTCTTACACAATTAGAGGAGTTGTTTGATTTCAATTACGTAGCTAAAAAACCAAAGATGGAGCCTACAGAAACCAATATAGAAGAACATAACATATGGAGCATAGATGTACCCAAAATGATCAAGTTATCTAGCACTCTCCCTACTCACATCAAACAAGAATATATTGAACTTTTCAAAGAGTTTGGAGATGTGTTTGCATGGGGTTACATAGATCTAAAATCATATGATACTAGCATTATTCAACAAAAGATTCCTCTTAAGGAAAATCAGAAACCTTTCAAACAAAAACTAAGAAGGATAAACCCTGTTTTATTACCTTTAGTTGAGAAAGAGATTAAGAAGATGTATGATGCTGGGATCATAGTATCCCTTAGATACTCACAATGGGTGTCCAACCTTGTGTCTGTTAGGAAGAAGACCGGGGAAATTAGACTTTGCATTGAATTTAGAAATCTGAACAGAGCCTCCTTGAAATATAATTATCCCTTGCCTAAAATGGACCCCATACTTCAAAAGGTGCTTGGATCTAAAAGAATATCACTGTTGGATGGTTTTTCAGGCTACAACCAAGTGCTAGTACTCCCAAGTGATCAACACAAAACTAATTTTAGCACACCTTGGGGTACATTCATGTATGTTAAAATGCCATTTGGTTTAATGAATGCAGGGGCCACATTCCAAAGGGCCATGGACATAGCTTTTTTAGAAGACATAGGCTATTTTATAATCATTTACCTTGATGATATTACTATCTTCTCCAAAACTGATAAAGAACATTTGATTCATTTGAGAATTTTTTTTGAGAAATGTAGAAAATATGGCTTATCCTTGAATCCCGAGAAGACACTCTTTAGTCTCCAAGAAGGAAAAATTCTTGGCCACATAATTTCTGAAGAGGGAATCAAAGTAGATCCTAAAATGATTGAAGGTATATTGAAAATCAGCCATCCTAGAAACCTCAAAGAGTTACAATCTTTCGTTGAAAAGATCACTTTTCTGAGAAGGTTCATCCCCAACCTTGCTGAACTTTTGAGGAATATCACAAACATGCTAAAAAAGGAAACATGGGTTAAATGGACCTTAGAATCCAAACAATCATTTGAACTAGTGAGACAAGCTCTCACTCAAACACCAGTTCTTATTAGTCCTAATTTCACTAAGGATTTCTACATTTTCTTATTTTCCTCTAGACATACCATTGCTGCAGTTTTGTTACAAAAGAATAACATGGGCCAAGAACAACCAATATCCTTTTTCAGTAGAGCCTTAAGAGATTCTCCACTCAAATATAATATCATGGAGAAACAACCCTTAGCCTTGATAAAAGCATTGAAAGATTTCCGAGTCTACATTCTACGCTCTCATATCATTGCTTTTGTCCCACATACAGTTGTCAAGGACATTCTAAATCAAGACTCTGATGGTAAAAGGGGAAAATGGATGGAAATTATCTTAGAAGATGATTTAGAGATCAGACCTACCAAGCTGATTAAAGGACAGGAATTAGCAAAACTCATGGCATAATCAAATTTCCAAGTATTATATATAAACATGGTTGATGTTTTAGAAGAAACAGAAGAATTCATAACTCCATACATTGAAGAAACATTTTTGAATTCACCTTGGTAATTTGATATCATTTATGTTCTTCTCTATCTTAATACTCCTCCTTCTCTATCAAATACTAAAGCTAGATTCTTGAAACAAAAAGCTTTAAATTACTGCATTTTAGATGGAGTATTATATTGGAAAAATTCTATTGGTATATTGCTTAAATGTTTGCTTGAGGATGATGTAGGAAAAATCATGCATGATTGCATGAGGGTGAATGTGGAGGCCATCTTTACTAGAATACAACAGCCAAAAATATTCTTAAAGATGGCTATTATTGGCCCACCCTTTTCCCAGACACTAAAAAACTAGTCATGACTTTCCATAAGTGTCAATTTTTTTATGGCAAGAGAAAGCTCCTACCTTTACCTTTGCATCCCATTAGTGTTGAGGCTTCCTTTCAGCAATGGGGGTTAGACTTTATTGGAGAAATTCACCCAGCCTCATCTGCCCAACATAATTGGATCCTTACTGCCACAGATTACTTTACCAAGTGGATAGAAGCCATCCCTTCTAGGAATGCTACTGACTTTGTCATTATCAAATTCCTTGAAACCAATATACTATCCAGATTTGGTTGTCTTAGAAAAATTATCACAGACAATGTTGTTGCTTTCAAATCCAAAAGAATGGTTGATTTCTTCTACAGATATCATATCACATTGGGCCATTCCACAACTTACTACCCCCAAGGTAATGGATTAGCTAAATCCTCCAAAAAAAGTCTGGTCAACACTATCAAAAAATTGTTGGATCAAAATCAGAAATCATGGCATAGTAAGCTGGTTCATGCATTATGGGCTGATAGGCTAACCACCAAGAAATCAATAAATATGTCCCCCTATCAGCTGGTATATGGCATAGATGCAGTCTTCCCTACATCTTTGGGAGTCCCAGTCATAAAAATTCTCCAAGAAGTACAAACAAAATAAAATGACACGTAGAGAAGACTAGATCAAACTATTAATTTGTAGCAAACAAGAAAAGAAGTATACAAAAGGACACAAGCAATTCAAGAAAACATCAAGAAGATCTTTGACAAAAGGACCAAATAAAATAACTTCCAAGTTGGAGATATAGTCCTAAAATGGGATTCAAGGAGAGAAGATAAAGGTAAACATGGAAAGTTTTAGAATTTATGGAAAGGGCCTTATATTATTCACTCAATTAGGGGTCATACTTCTTTCTTTTTACAAGAGTTGAATGGAGAAGAACTATCTGGAGGTCCTGTTAATGGCAGGATGCTTAAACATTATTTCTTTCAAGAGTCTTAGATTCAAATTTTTCACTCATGATACATAACATAGCATGAGAAAAGTCAAAGAAAATACAAAAACAATGAAAGAAAATAAAAGAAAAGGAGGGCAGATCAAAAGAGGTACAACCCCATACCCAAAAAATAGTACTGTTGAAAGTGTGCAAGTCTAAATGCCACTGCTGATTCAAAATGATATCTTGTTCATTCATCTAGCCTAATCATGGCTGAACATGCTTTAAATTTATGTTGATAAGTTAGTAGAAACAAAGATTGTCAAGATTATTTTAGACTTGACTTATCAAGATTGATAGATTAGGGAAATATAAAGATCCTAGTTCCACATGCTCAAAATAGAACCAAAGAGATAGGTGAGGATATATTCCAAATGACAAATCATAGCCTTATCTTTCTAAATTTACTTTTATGAAAAAATAAGTTTGTGTGCAGTTTGTTCCAATGCCACAACCATGGTGAATCAGACTGTCTAAATTTGAACCATGTTTTAAATTTCAAGTCAATAGCTAGAGAATTAAGACTTCCAAATAGTTTAATCTTGGCAGTCAAACAATTCAGGTAGAAAATGAAAAGAGTTCAACAGTCTAATATGAACTCTTGGAGGAAATAAGGACAAGAAAAGATAATTTATTTCTTCTTCAAAAATAAAATGTCAAAGAGTTTTCTAGTTCAAATGCACTCAAAGAAAAAGAAAAAATGATAGGACAAGTAGGATTGGGTAGGTAGAATGATGCTGAAAGAAAATCACATGTTGCAGACTGATCAAAAGTTGTCACTTCAAAGAAATAACAGCAAGTGAAAAAGAAGGGAAATCTCCACGATGGATAAGGCACTGATCTGCTGAAACTCAGAGATTTCATGAACGGAGGTTCTAGACATCTTGAAAGGAAAGATGCCCTCCCCAAGTGGAGCCACTATTAGTCATCAGTAATTTTTTTTGATATCAAAAGAAGACTAAGTTGTAAAGCCTATATTTCTAGAAAAAATATTTGAAGAAACATTGTGAGTTTTAGAAATATCACTGCCTTCATCATCCTACACCCAACTATTCCACTATAAACTTTATCTTTTTCCTTCTCAAAGTTTTCTCTGCTGCAAAGAAAACTACATTTTCTGGGTCTATTTCCCTCATTTCACCACCTCACTTACACCCTCATTCATTCCCTTTTTCCCCTCTCAAAACTCATTTCTTCTTTTCCCTAACAAGCCCTCATAAACCCCCCTTTATTCACAATTTTTTCTAAAGAACCCTTAAACAATGTAAAAACCCTTTTTTAAATTGTTTAATCCTTAACTTTTAACCTATTGGACCTCTTAAAAACTTTATATAAACTCCGTTTTTATAAAAATCCGCCTTTTTATCAAACAAGCCCTTAAGTCCTTTTTGGCCTAAATCCTTAGCCTTTTTTCCCTCATAAAACCGTTCCTTCATCCTATCCTAAGCCCCTTCCCTATCCTAAACTTCACTTCTGCCCATTCTATTTCTACATACTCCCGATAAACCTTATAAACCCACCCAAACTTTCAAAAAATATTAAGGCAGTCCCCCCCTCTCTGCTTAAGCCTTCATCCAACAAAGTCTCGACACCTGTCCTAGGCTCCAGTCCCAAACCTGCATGCCAGCCCCTCAGCCATTCCAAATCGTCGATCTCTCCCTTTGAGATCTGAAGACCCAGATCCCATATCACATGGAAATCGACGCCGAGCATTAACACTCCTAACCCACACGATAAATGCGGTATTACTCTGGCCACGTGTCCAATGCTAAGTGGAATTGTGCAGCCCCTTCTCAAAACCACTTACCACTCTTAACCTACGCGATAAATCGTTGTGGTTTTCCAAAACCACTTTCTTCACGTCACGCGCAAAATTCAAATTTCTTCGCCTTTTTCACCTAGTTCCGCATACGGAACCTCCCCTCTGCATCTTCTCTTCCTCTGCATATTTCCCCCAATAGCTCCAGACCCCGACAAAGGCAGTTTTACCCCCTTCCACAGGGTTTAAACTAATGTATGTTTGCGTCTTTTGCAGGTTTTAAAGGTGGTGATGCCTAAAAAGCATTTCGATAGTCAAGAAAATGATGGAATTAACCTCCGAATGACGATCCGGAGGTAAATTCATATAAAAGAGACAGAAGGGCCTACATAAATCTTTACCCTTGATAAAGCATGATTATTGATGGGTTATAGAAACCCTCCTTGCACAAAGATAAGAAAAAAGAAGAAGGAGCGATGAAGAAATGAAGAACAGAAAGATTAAGGGGCTAAAACCAATATCAATGGATAAATTAAAGGATTAGCCCTTAAGACAATGATTAAAGATAAAAGACCAAATTTTAAAGATAAAGGATAAATGAATAAAACAGTCATAAAGCAGAACAGAGAATAAAGGCAGTAAGGAAAATTATCGAAACAAAAGCAAATTTTAAAAGCCTAATTACTGAGCTTTATGATTAAACAAAGGCAAATTAAACCCATGATAGTCTCGAATAACTCAACAAGGAAGCAGTTGCTCCTCCAAAAGATCAAACTGCCACTATAGCATGTTTCCTTTACATAAAGGCATTTGGGCAGTTATCACACAGTCAGAGGATATTTTTATATGTTAAAGCAGTTATTGTAAAAGTTATTATAAGCCTTAAAAGTCAAACTTTTTACATCTTCTTCTTTAGAAGTTAAGATAGAGTTATTAAAACAAAGAAGTAGTTGCAGATATTCCTACCTTATGCCTTGCATGGTTTTCAAGGTTAGGAATGCATTTACTCTGTAATTAATGACACTAAAACCCTATCTTGATCTCCACCTCCTCATTTGCAGCATAAATACTGCATCTGAACTCATTGTATTGTTGGCATTTGATGACTCTTTGAAATAATACATAGTCTCTTGGAAGTTGAAGGAAAATTGATGTCTTGGATCTTGTGGATGCTCTAATTTGTTTGTTGATGGAGGAGGCTAGATCACGGGATCCCTGAGCTTGGCTATTGGTGAAGTGCTTCTATCTGTTATTTTTATTTCCTGTTTTCATTATGTTTTCATCTTTCTTTGTTACAGTAGAGTAAAAGTTTTAGGCTAAGAAATGTCTTCTAAAATGTATTAGTTCTTTTTACTCTTCACTGTCTTAATGTTTTCTTCTGCAAGGTATGATTGGAGGATTCTTAATTTCCCTCCAATTCCATCTAGATTGTTATTTTATAAATAATTCAATAAAGTATAATCAAGGGGTTTCTCTTTTGGTAAGTCCATGTTCCTTTGAGTACAGCTTGAGAGGTTGTTTTGAGGAATGATTTCAATAGAGTGAAACCAGGAAATTCAGTGGTGAGTCCATGCTCCTTTGAGTACAACTTGAGAATTGTTTCTGAAACTTATTTGAAGTATGCTTAGTAGATTCTAAACCAGGGAATTCTATAGTGTTCCCTGTCCTTTGGTTTGCCTTTAAAAGTTTCTTTAAATATCCTAGAGAGTTAGTCAAAAGCAAATCAGATTATTTCTGTTTGATCTTAGGTTGCTCTTATTTTCATATTATATGTTTTCTTATATGAAATTAGTCCTTGATTTTTGGATTGTTTTCTGAAGGTTTTCTTATTAAAATTCTGTCCAAAAAAGTCTATGGTTTACCCTGTCCTTTGGCTTGCTTCAAAACAGATACCTTGAAAGATGTATCTTGTTTAAAGTACATGATAAAGATTTCTTAATTTCTCTTTGTCCTACTTTTCATTCTTATCCTTAATGTTCACCTCATTATCCCAGAAAAATTTGAAGATCCACTGGCCAAGTTAGATTTTCCCTATGATACTCCTCGATCCTTCTATAAACTTATCATGATTTCCATTTGACTCCATTGCCCAAATGACTTAGAGATTTCCCATTCTATATATGCTCTTTGATCATTATGTCCAACCAAAAAAATCAAACAAACCTTGTACTTAATAACTAGCCTAAAATCAACCCTTAAAAGAAAACAAGTACACATCCTTTGCAAACAACCTAAGAGATCCCTCTCTGAGTCTAGGAAGGCTAGGTCGTAGAACTCTAAAGACTGGTTCCATGTTTCCTTGTCATTTGGCATGCCAATCTGCCAAATCACAGGACCAAAACATTCTAGTGATCACGGTGGGACCTCTGAGTATATATTTTCCTGAATACCTCTTAATACTCTTTAGACCCTCAATTTGACTTAGAAAATCTAGTGAATCTTCCACCTCATCACCAAAAACAACATTCTAGTGATCACGGTGGGACCTTCTGTGTCAGTGACAAACTAAGTACTCCTCAGGACTCCAGAAACCATAAGAACCACATAAAAACTTAGAAAACCCCAAAACATTCCCTGATTGGTTTTATTACTGGTTGGTGGTGGACCATAACACATTTTACCTTCATTAAAAAAAAAGCTAAAAATTTCCACCTGGCGACTCCACTAGCCCCAGTAGGCCTATTAATCCACTAGTTCTTTTAGATTCCCGTAAGATTGTATCAAATTAGTCCTAAAGAAGTTTAGAGGCCTAGTTCCATAATTTAGCAAGGTACTAAACACTAAGAGAGGTTAAAACATTTGAAAATAGTCCTTAGAGCTTTCAGCCTCTCTACATTTTGAACTTGAAATCTGGCTTCACATAGGATCAATACCAGATCTCATCTAGACCCTAATCCTCCTCCAATAGTTGAATATCCATAAAAGATTTTGTGGAAAAATTCTAAAGCTAGAAATTTAACTACTGATAAGACCATCCAAAGAAGAAGATCTATCCCTGAAAACCTTACAGTCTTGAAAGATCCTCACTTTGACTTGTCTCACACAAAGAACCTATTTAGAACCAAGTCACATAGTGGTATTGACCAATCTGACCTTGAGCCCACAGATTTGCAGCAGAACTTTAGCAGAGAAGCCTCTCCTTCCACTCCTCCTGATTTTCAGCTTCTCCACCACTTCAGTTCTTTCCATAACAAATCTTCTCATAATCAGCTTGCTGGTCCAAGAACTTCTACCACCCCCATCCACACATCCACTGTTCAAAACACTTATTTTCATCCCACTTTCCCTTTCACAAATCCACCTCTTGTAAATCCCCCATTTTCTCCCACCATGGCAGCATGGTATGCCCCATTAGTGTTGCCACAACCTCTGGTTCCTTTACCAAATGATTATCAATCTAGAATTCCCCATTTCACTGGAACTGAATCTACTATTGCCCAACAAAATGTAGATAAAATGGATGATGCCTTTGATTATATGGAAATAGAAGAAGAGACCATTAAGATGAGAATATTTGACCAGAGTTTAGGAGGAGAAGCCAATAAATGGTTTAAAGGCTTAACTCCTAATAGCATAAATGATCTCCCTTCTTTATACCAAACATTCATAAACAAATGGGAAGTTAAAAAGAACCCTCTCCAAATCCTTTCAGAATATAGTAACCTCAAAAGAAGCATTGGGGAAAGTGTCCAAGATTATTGCACTAGATTCAATAGTGTTTACAATGCACTTCCCCCTAACATGAAACCTCCACTAGGCTTAGCCTTAGCTAAGTTTCCTGAAGGCTTTGATCCAGACATCGCCTACCAGCTAAGAGAAAGAAACCCCTTGAATTTAGAAGATATGCAGAGGGGAGCTATTAGTGTAGAAGAAAATTTGATTGAGAAAAGAGATAGATTGAAATCAGAGAAAATAGTTACATATAAAGATGAAACAATGGCATCAACCTCATCATCTGATGCCAAAATTGACAACTTAGTGAGGGTAATGGAAAGAATGCTTGAAAAGATAAACTTAAATGATAGAATACCTCCTAGAGAAAATCAAATCAATCTCCAAAACATAAATAGAAATCTTAATTTTAGAAGAGATCCTATTCAAAATAGACAAAGAGATAATGACCAACAAATTAGGCCTCCCTTTCAAGAAAACTATGTAGATCAAGAAGAAGGAAGGAAAACTGAAAGATTAGAAGAAAATCATGTGAATCTGATAAGTTATGATAGTGAGACAGATGTTTTCCTCACTGAAGAAGAACAAGGTTTCTTCTCCTCAGAACAAGTGGAAAATAATCATGAGGATTCTGAAGATTACCAATTGGGGTTTGAAAATGCAATAATGGAGGTGCACAGACAATATGATCTTAGAAGCAAAAGGAACCCATAAATTTCCAATGACGAAAACAAAGATACTATTGTTATTAAAACTTCAGAAAATTCTCCTAAAAAGACAACAAACAAAAATAACACTTTGACTAAGAAAACTGACTCAAATAAGGACAAAACCAATCAGCAAAGTGTTGACCCAATTTTCCCTAGTACTTCTGCTAGTGGCCCTAACAAATCTGTCCTAAACAACAGTTTTGGTAAAACTTAGCAAATCAAAATTGCTGAAAAGACTATGCTTGACAAAACAGATATAAATATGTCAAAAACATTAGTCCCTTTCAGCCTTGAAGGTGAGATTTCCAAGATCAAAATTAGCATACCCTTAGCTGAACTAGTAACCCAGGATGTATATAAAAACCAAGTTTTGAAAGCTTTGAATATAGGCAATGATACTGATACATTAAAATTGACAGATGATAAACCAGAACTATTGTTTGGTCCTAAAGTAGAAGGAAAATACCAAGAAGGAACCATTCCTCCATTTTATGTCAGCGTAAATATACATGATAATATTTTACACAATGCCATGCTAGATTCTGGTGCCTCTCACAACCTTTTGCCAAAAGTGGCGATGGAGAGATTAGGCCTAGAAATTACTAAACCTTACAAATACTTGTATTCCTTTGATTCAAGTAGAGTAAAATGTTTAGGCCTAATCAAGGATTTATGTTTAAATCTAGCACAAATTCATGCTAAGGGTCTAGTTATGGACATAGTTGTTGCTGACATTCCCCCTAAGTATGACATGCTTTTATCTAGATCATGGGGATAAAAACTTCAAGGAAGCCTTCAAATGGACATGTCTTATGCTACCATACCAGTTTTTAACCAAACTAGAAGATTATACAGAGAATCTCATATGAAATTTATGGTAAGCAAATTAGATAGGCCAAACAACACTCCTGTTTATTATATCCATTCAGATTTAGATTCCTTTATCTTGTACAATGAAGATGAAATCAGCAAACAATAAAAGGAGAATGAGATAGGATTGAGTTCACCTGGAAAATTAAATCAGTCCCTAAAAGAAGAATCTAACAACCCTAACCTTAGCAGCCTCGAAGAGAAAAAGGATAATAAGCATGAGATAGAAACACTATGGGAAATGAGATTTTGATGGCTCTTGTAGAAAAACAAGTTCTGGAGCTGGTGTATGAATACACAATACAAACTAAGGACATTATTATAAACTTTATTTCCAATTCACCAATAACATTGCAAAATATGAAGCTCTCCTCCTTGGCCTACATTTGCTTAAAGATTTAGGGGCCAAGAAAATATCATTCCAAGGAGATTCCGAGCCGATTATTAGGAAAATAAAAGGGGAGTATTCAGCCAAAAACCCAAGATTAAGAGAATATAGGAATGCTTCCCTGGAGCTCCTAAAAACCTCTAAAAAATATGAACTCACTTTCATCCCTAGAGCTCAAAACAACCTTGCAAATGAACTTTCCTTTACTGCCAGCAATTTCCAAATCCCCCATGAAAATGAACAATTCACTATCAAAGTAAAAAACATGCCCACAGTCCCTCACAATGAAGACTATTGGAAAGTATTTGAAGGTGATAAACACAATGACGATTTTCTGCAATCAAAGAATGATTTTGCTGAAATAACACCTGACTCAAGCCATGAAAAAGAATGTTTTAATGAAAAACAAGTCCATAAAATAGAGTTGTCCTCTATTGCTGATATAAATCAATTTGAACATCTTTATACAGCAGAATTACTAAAAAAAACAGACCAAAAGGACCTTGAAGTTTTACAATGTAAAAATGATTCAATACCAAGAGGTCTTACACCATTAGAGGAGCTGTTTGATTTCAATGACGTAGCTAAAAAACCAAAGATGGAGCCCATAGAAACCAATATAGATGAACATAACATAGGCAGCATAGATGAACCCAAAATGATCAAGTTATCTAGCACTCTCCCTACTCACATCAAACAAGAGTATATTGAATTTTTCAAAGAGTTTGGAGATGTGTTTCCATGGAGGTAAAGATTTGAAATCATACGATACCAACATTATTCAACACAAGATTCCTCTTAAGGAAAATCAGATACCTTTCAAACAAAAACTAAGAAGGATAAACCCTATTTTAATACCTTTAGTTGAGAAAGAGATTAAGAAGATGTATGATGTTGGGATCATAGTACCCCTTAGATACTCATAATGGGTGTCCAACCTTGTGTCTCCTAGGAAGAAGACCGGGGAAATTAGGCTTTGCATTGACTTTAGAAATATGGACAGGGCCTCCCTAAAAGATAATTATCCCTTGCCTAAAATGGACCCCATACTTCAAAAGGTTGTTGGATTTAAAAGAATGTCATTGTTGGATGGTTTTTCAGGCTACAACCAAGTGCTATTACTCCCAAGTGATCAACACAAAATTGCTTTTAACACACCTTGGAGTACAATCATGTATGTTAAAATGCCATTTGGTTTAATGAATGCAGGGGCCACATTCCAAAGGGCCATGGACATAGATTTTTCAGAAGACATAGATTATTTTATAATCATTTACCTTGATGACATTACTATCTTCTCCAAAACTGATAAAGAACATTTGATTCATTTGAGAAATGTAGAAAATATGGCTTATCCTTGAATCCCAAGAAGACACTCTTTGGTCTCCAAGAAGGAAAACTTCTTAATCACATAATATCTGAAGAGGGAAACAAAGTATATCCTAAAAGTATTGAAGCTATATTTAAAATCATCCATCCTAGAAACCTCGAAGAGTTACAATATTTCATTGGAAAGATCAATTTTCTGAGAAGGTTCATCCCCAACCTTGCTAAACTTTTGAGAAATATCACAAACATGCTAAAAAATGAAACATGGGTTAAATGGACCTTAGAATCCAAACAATAATTTGAATTGGTGAAAAAAGCTCTCCCTCAAACACCAATTCTTATTAGGCTTAATTTCACTAAGGATTTCTACATTTTCTCATTTGCCTCTGAACATACCATTGTTGCAGTTTTGTTACAAAAGAATAACATGGGCCAAGAACAACCAATATCCTTTTTTAGTAGAGCCTTAAGAGATTCTCCACTAAAATATAATATCATGGAGAAACAAGCCTTAGCCTTGATAAAAGCATTGAAATATTTCTGAGTCTACATTCTACACTCTTATATCATTTCTTTTGTCCCACATACAGTTGTCAAGGAAATTCTAAATCAAGACCCTGATGGTAAAAGGGGAAAATGGATTGCAATGATATTAGAATATGATTTAGAGATCAGGCCTACCAAGCTGATTAAAGGACAGGGATTAGCAAAACTCATGGCAGAATCAAATTTCCAAGAATTAGATATAAACATGGTTGATCTTTTAGAAGAAACAGAAGAATTCATAACTCCATACATTGAAGAAACATTTTTGAATTCACCTTGGTATGCTGATATCATTTATGTGCTTCTATATCTTAATACTCCTCCTTCTCTATCAAATACTAAAGATAGATTATTGAAACAAAAAGCTTTAAATTACTGCATTTTAGACGGAGTATTATATTGGAAAAATTCTATTGGTATACTGCTTAAATGTTTGCTTGAGGATGATGTAGGAAAAATCATGCATGAGCTGCATGAGGGTGAATGTGGGGGCCATCTTTACTGGAAGACAACAGCCAACAAGATTATTAGAGTTGGCTATTATTGTTCCACCCTTTTTCCATACACTAAAAAACTAGTCATGACTTGCCATAACTATCAATTTTTTTATGGCAATAGAAAGCTCCTACCTTTACCTTTGCATCCCATCAGTGTTGAGGTTCCCTTTCAACAATGGGGGTTAGAATTTATTGGAGAAATTCACCTAGCCTCATCTTCTCAACATAAGTGGATCCTTACAGCCACATATTACTTTACCAAGTGGATAGAAGCCATCTCTTACAAGAATGCTACTGACTCTGTCATTATCAAGTTCCTTGAAACCAATATACTATCCAGATTTGGTTGTCCTAGAAAAATTATCACAGGCAATGTTGTTGCTTTCAAATCCAAGATAATGGTTAATTTCTTCTACAGATATCATATCACATTGGGCCATTCCACAGCTTACTACCCCCAAGGTAATGGATTAGCTGAATCCTCCAACAAAAGTTTGGTCAACATTATCAAAAAACTATTACATCAAAATCAGAAATCATGGCATAGTAAGTTTTTTCATGCATTATGGGCTGATAGGATAACCACCAAGAAATCAATAAATATGTCCCCCTATCAGCTGGTATATGGCATAGATGTAGTCTTCCCTACATATTTTGGAGTCTCAGTCATAAAACTTATCCAAGAAGTACAAACAGAAGAAAATGACATGCAGAGAAGACTAAATCAAACTATTCATTTGCAGCAGACAAGAGAAGAATTATACAAAAGGACACAAGCAATTCAAGAAAACATCAATAAGATCTTTGATAGAAGGACCAAATCAAATAACTTCCAAGTTGGAGATACAATCCTAAAATGGGATTCAAGGAGAGAAGATAAAGGTAAACATGGTAAGTTTTAGAATTTATGGAAAGGGCCTTATATCATTCACTCAATTAGGGGTCATAATGCTTTCATTTTACAAGCGTTGAATGGAGAAGAACTATTTGGAGGTCCTGTCAATGGCTGGATGCTTAAAAATTATTTCTGTTAAGAGTCTTAGATTCAAAGTTTTCACTCATTATACATAAAATTGCATGAGAAAAGTCAAAGAAAATACAAAAACAATGAAAGAAAAGAAAAGAAAAAGAGGGTAGATTAAAAGAGGTAAGCCCCATACCCAAAAAACAGTACTACTAAAAGTGTGCAAGTCTAAATGCCACTGCTGATTCAAAATGATATCTTGTTCAGTCATCTAGCCTATTCATGGCTGAACATGCTTTAAATTTATGTTGATAAGTTAGTAGAAACAAAGATTGTCAAGATTATTTCAGACTTGACTTATCAAGATTGATAGATTAGGGAAATATAAAGATCCTGGTTCCACATGCTCAAAACAGAACCAATGAGATAGGTGAGGATATATTCCAAATGAAAAATCATAGCCTTATCTTTTTAAATTTACTTTTATGCAAAAATAAGTTTGTGTGCAGTTTGTTCCAATGCCACAAACATGGTGAATCAGACTGTCTAAACTTGATTTGAACCATGTTTTAAATTTCATGTCAATAGCTAGAGAATCAAGACTGCCAAACAGTTTAATCTTGGCAGTAAAATAGTTCAGGTAGAAAATGAAAAGAGTTCAACAGTCTAATCTAAACTCTTGGAAGAAATAAGGATAGGAATAGATAATTTATTTATGCTTCAAAAATAAAATGTCAAAGAGTTTTCTAGTTCAAATGCACTCAAAGAGAAAGAAAAAATGATAGGACAAGTAGGATTGGGTAGGTAGAATGCTGCTGAAATAAAATCACATGTTGCACACTAATCAAAAGTTGTCACTTCAAAGAAATAACAGCAAGTGAAAAAGAAGGGAAATATGCCCGATGGATAAGGCACTGATATGCTAAAACTCAAAGATTTGATGAACTGAGGTTCTGGACACCTTGAAATTTCCCTTGATATTTCCCCTTAGATGTTGTGTTTCCCTCTCAGCTAACCAAATTCCATAAAAAAAATTCATCGCTTTCAGGTTTAGCCATTTGTTTTTTGTATTCTCATATGTCTGATAGCTCTTAGAGACCAGTAAAATTTCCGGTTCTTCCTCCTTTGAAAAGTAATTTGTTCAATGTTTCATTAGATGTTTTCTTTATCATTGGAAAATCAAATTCAAAGTAGTTAATTTTTGCATTAGATCAATTCTAGTTTCGAAAATGAAATTTTTGTTTCATTCCTCGTTTCCTATAGAAAAATTGTAGTTCCATTCTTCATTTTCCTAAGAGAAATTGTTGTTTCATTCCTTGTTTCTCAAAAGAAAACACTTGTTTGATTGATTTGTGCATTTAGTTTCCTTTATTTCATTCACATTAAAGGGAGCTGAAAATAAAAACACTCATCTGCATCTAGAGAATTGTGTGTGTTGCATAGGAACAAGTTAGGAAAACTGCATTTAGTTTGTGCTCTTTGTTGTATGCTCAAAAACTGATTTCTCGTTTCCTTTACTAGCTAGGATTTTCATTGAAAAATATAAACTGAAAAGTTTTCTTACCATTTAATTTTTATTTTTAGGAATTTCCATGACATCATGCGATGAACCTCAAAGAAAAACTTTTAAACGACATCAACATAAAATTTACATCAATAAACCTAAGAAATCATTGTAACATTAACGATAACATTTAGAAGGTCTAGACTAGAGATGTGTTTCGGTGTCGTTAAACATATCAGATGTCACTAATTTTTCTGCGATACATTCTGAGTGTGATACCTCACTCCACGTATGTAAGTATATCAGAGCTCTTCCATGTACCTTCAGGTATATCGGGCGGTGTTCTAGTACGAAAAGTATAAAGGGGTGCTCTCACTATGCGGTTTCGCATTAGACATCGCTAATACAGACTTGGGCCTCCACGTACCTTCGGGTATACTTTAGGTTGCTATCCATCCATAGGTAACCGAGTTGGCCACCTTGTAACTTGTGATACACTGAACATAACATTCGGAGAAATTCCCTGCTCGTACTTCTTGGTTCGCCGGGAGGTATTATGCAGTTCACGATTACTTGGTAAACCAACACTGTTACCGATGAAATAGGTAACCCGACCTCAAAACAGGAAATCTAGCCTAAAAAGTCTCAAAAAACATGAAAAAACACCCCAAAAACAAAAAGTGTGTCTTCCAAAACGCACTTGGTTTTTTTTTAAGGTCAAATTTCAACATTTTATAAAATTATGCTAAAAAAAAAATTGTTTGTTGAAAAAAGGATTGAAAAAACAACCTCAAAACAAAACCAGTTGATGCTGGAATAACAAAAAAAAAATTGTGTCATAATTTTGACACTTGTAACAATGGAATTAAAGACAACATATTAGGACATTTTTTAAAATCGTAAATTTGAAACATTTTTTATAGATGATGTTAAAGATAAACAAATACATGTCTGAAGGGCTTATCATTTCGAAAAATTTTCATCCATGTTGTTAAACATAAAATATCTTGACTCGAAACAACCCCAAAATTGTAATTATTGTCAACCATAACATTAAAGATAAAATTTGGTAGCACATAAAAACCTTAATGACAAGTTGTAAATCTAAAGTTTTTCAATCTTAAGTGTTCAACATAATTGAACAATGAAATTATGGAGAAATTATAAGACTTAACAATTTTAAAAAATGAACAAGTAAATGAAAAAAGTATCATTGAACAGAAACAAGTAAGTGTAATTTTAATTTTAAAGGATAAAAAATTATATTTTTTCAAATCTTAGCATAAGACAAATTTAAATATAATTTCAACCAAAACCTAAAAATCAAGCATCAAAACAAAGTGATCCCTTTCAATGACGCATATAATTATTAAAAATTTTAAAAGTATCTTATACCAAATGGTAACAATATATAATATCATGGTAATATCACTGCATAATCTAAAAATTCAACATTAGTTTCTATTTTCTATTTTATTTATAATTAAAATATCAACATTGGTACATTGAATATAACATAAATTATTTTTGTAATTCATTGTTGCATTGTCAATATTCTAAAGAGATGAATTCTTCATAATTAAAACATATAATCCAACAAACATAGAAATGTCTCATAACTTCATGAAAAATGAGATGGAAGTCAAATTTTTTATTTCAAGTTACCATGCAAACATCAATTACATAAAAGTGTCTTAGATAGTTATTCAAAATCAGCCATAGGTTCTGGCACACCATCATAATCTACATCTTCAGATGAATGGCTCGATGCAGATGAAGATGATCTATATTCTTCTCTTTCATCAACTAGTGCTCCATCTGAGAAAACATGCATGCCCACCATTTCAGAGTTCAAAAGTCTTGTAGATCTACATCTACATTCTGAAGAGTCCCATTTCAAGAGTAATTGTTATGGTAGCAATTTCTTCAAAATATTTATGGTCTGCAACCGAATATTTCCTCTCTTTGTCAAATTGAAGTCATACACATGTCAACATCCTCCAATTTTAAGACACCTGTGCGACGACGATTTATATTTGTGCCATTTTTTTTTCTCTCTCTGCCAATTCTTTTTTCTAGTACCATCTCTGGCTTGTACACACCATTGAAAGGGTGGGTACTTGTGGCATACCAATGTACATCAACAGTTGTAATCTCTTCATTTTCATTAATGACCTTTATAACCTTGGCAATACAGAATGGATAGCCAAGTGGATCTTCATCTGCTAACACTGCTATCATGCAACCCTCCTTAAGATCCTACACAGAACCCCTGTAAAGGTCTTCCATGGCTTCACGTTGTGCACGTGATCTTCTAGAACCAATATAGATTTCTCTTTCCTATACCTGTGGGGAATTAATAATAGCTTGAGGTTGTTGTTGTTCAACATTGTGTTTCCTGATGTTCATGTTCATTTGGCATATTTTGTGGCAAAAAAAAAGGAGTCTTCAAAAGCGTATCCCCATTTATTGATCTTGAAATCATATCACTTTGATTACTAAAAGAAGACTCCCACCAAACTGAATCAGCAACATCGAAGTACTCATATGTATCTCTAATACATATTTTAATTTCCTCTAGACATTCAGAATAATTTATGTCTCTCTTCTACCTTCGTACATATGGAGTTCAGCAAATGACTGTAATAACAATATATTTGATGAAAATATTGGACGCTCTGGAATGAACTTCAAAAATGCTAAACTTGATGATGGTCCCCATTCTTCAATAGTTGAATACTTCTTGCCCCATATAAGTGTTATCTCATCAATTTTTTTGATACGAAATTGATGTTGGAAGCTAATGTCGTTAATTTGTTCAATGCATTTCTCCTCACCATGCGATCCAAAAATAAATCTTCGCATGTCAATAGTTTCTTCCAACACATTAAAAACAGGCTCTGGAATGTACGTTTTCTTAATACATTCAATTAATGATGGCAGGCTCCCAACACCTTTCCTCCTCAATGTTACTGAAAAACGACTGAACATTTGATCAATATGATCATGAGTATGCCCAACAAGAAGGAAACCAACCTTTATCTTTTTAAAAATCCCCAATTCAACGAGCATATTTAGATACCCAAAAAGATCTTGATTTTTGTTCTCATGACTTGTGTTGTCTAATTGTAAATACAAAACTTTAGGAAGAATCCCGGACCAATGAGTAACCACATCATGGATTATAGTTATGGTCAGATTTGCATCATTGTGAATATTTGGAGTTGTGAAGAAACCTCTTGGAAACATCTTCTCATTAAATACCATACAACCAACCAAGTGAAACTGAATGAAATTTTCCTCCTGTAATTTTTTTGGCGTGCGGACAAAATGTGGAAGAATTGTTTTCTTTTGGTCCATACCATCAATTATCAATCCTAGATATTTATTTGGATGATCATAACACTTCTTTCGATGTTTATACAACTTTTTCCTTTCACTTGTTTGCTGATTGCAATGGTCTTGAAGTTCTTTGACAACGGAATCTGTACATAAAATAAAAGAAACATATGAATAAATATGTTTTCATAGTTGATAAGTATCAAATTTTAAATAACAATGTTTTGAACACATACCTCTTTCCGCCCCTTGACATTTATCTCTTTTTGCTTTAAGAGAAGCACATGTGCTACAAATCCCCATCCTTGTCTTCTTAGGAATCCGAACATTTTTTAATTCAGTTTTCCATATCCTTGTAAAATAAGAATATGTAATAAAATTACCAATTCCTTCAACAGCTTCTGCATAATCTTTGTATAACATGAATATTTCTCGTCTCGAGAAATTATCTGGAATATGTATTATGTCTTTATTTGGCATACGCTCTCCATGATTTGAAAAGAATTCTTTCATCCATGTCTTAGCAGTATTTGCAAATGGCCCCACCTCCCATTTATAACGTGCTTCTAAATAATATGTGCGATCCCTTTCCAATCTGTCCTGGATTCTTGACAAATGACAATTACCAATTGAATACAACATTTTGAACGCCTTTATGCAAAGAAATACATTCCCAATATGATAATCATAACCTCCTAGTGTAGATTGCATGCAACCCACTAAATATGAATTTTGCATGCTTTTATTCATTGACATATATGTTTTCCTTTTCTCCAAAACAAATTTGAAATCCATATTTTTCAAGCAATCCCTTCGACAACATTCACTTGAAATCAAATGAACGGCTGAACTTCTTGTCGTGAGATATTTTGTCCTCGCCCTTGTATAACTGGAATGCTTTGGATTGATATGAAAAGGTCTACTCCTACTCCTAGTTGCAATATTTGCTTGCAACGGCTTTATCATTCCATCATCCTTTGTAAAAGTAGTTTCATCACCATTAGGAGGAATATTATCCCCACTATCATCATCCTCAACATAGTTAAGAAATTCATCAACATCATTGCATGAAAATTTTTCTTTACCATCATCAGTTGAAGAAAACATTTCACAAGAATCATCGGCACTTTTGTAACCCTTACTCAAAAGAAATTATTCACCATCTTGATCCATGCTTTCAAATTCTTCCCCGGGAGGATTCAATTCTTCATCACCATGAGTTTCTTTGAAATGGTCACTTGGAGAAAATGCAATATTCAGATCTGTGCCTCTAAAATTATCATTTGCAAGAAACTCTTCATCCTCCCCTTCCTCAGTGGTGCTCTCATAATCCTTGGGATTAGGCATAAGTGGAAGCTTTGAATTTGTATTCACTAGAATTTCGTCATCCTGCCCCTCCCCTTCCTCACTGAAGCTCTCATAATCCTTAGGATTACGAATAAGTGAATGCCTTGAATCTATATTTATTGGAAATTCTTCATCCCCCCCTTCATCAGTGGTTATATTATAATCGTTATGATTATGATGAAGTGAAAATTTTAGCTTTGGAAATTCATCCCCGTCTTCATCAGTGGTGCTGGCATAATCCTTAGGATTAGGACGAAGTGGATATTTTGACGCTGCAAATTATTCATTCCCCTCTTCCTCAGTGGTGCTGACATAATCCTTAAGATTAGGACGAAGTGCATATTTGGACTCTGCAAATTCTTCATTCCCCTCTTCATCTGTGGTGCTGACATAATCCTTAGGATTAAGACGAAGTGGAAATTTTGACTCTGGAATTTTTTCATCCCCCTCTTCATCAGTGGTGCTTGCATAATCCTTAGGATTAGGATGGAGTGGATATTTTGACGTTGTAAATTTTTCATTTCCCTCTTCATCAATGGTGCTGGCATAATCCTTAGGATTGGGACGAAGTGGATGTTTTGACTCTGAAACATTATCATTCCCCTCTTCATCAGTGGTGCTCACATAATCCTTATGATTAGGACGAATTTGATATTTTGACTCTGGAAATTTTACATCCCCCTTTTCATTAGTGGTGCTGGTATACTCCTCAGGATTAGGACAGAGTGGATATTTTGACTCTGTAGATTCTTCATTCCCCTCTTCATTTGTTTTTCTCGCATAATCCTTAGGAATAAGCTGAAGTGGATATTCTTCATCTCCATCTTCATCAATGGTGTCCTCATAATCCTTGGGATTAGGACGAAGTGAAACTTTTGACTCTGGAAATTCTTCATCGTGCCCTTCATCACTGTTGCTTTCATAATCCTTAGGATTAAGAGTAAGTGGTATAACTGGCGCTCAATTTACAGAAATTTCATTTTGCTACGCCTCATCAATTTTGTTCTCATCATCTTTATGATTACGACCAAGTCGATTTTTTTACTCTCTATTCATGGTGAACGAACTCCCATTATATTCATCACTCTGAATAGAGTTGTTGCGTGATGAAGATATTGATGTTGTACAAAGAAAAACTTCGCTATCAGAAGAAACCATGGATTTCAACAAGAATAGGTTGAATGATACAAATTCCTCTCCCACTTACAATATATAGCTTAAAGACTGAAAATTTCCCTCCAAAAAAATTCACGAAAAAATTTCCCTCCAAAATTTCCCCCAAAAAAATTTCGCGAAAAACTTTCCCTCCAAAATTTTCATTTCAAATATTTGATACAAATATTAGTCAAAAAATTTATTTAACATTTTTTTAATAAACTGTTTGTGTTGAAATATTTTACTGATATTTATATTCAAAATATCCACAAAATATTTCTATCATGGATGCCTTCCAAACTAAAATAATGTTTTTATTTCAATGATTTAACATTGACTAGATGTAAGTATTAACTATAATATTACTATAATATCTACATGCAAATATTAACTATAATGACTGCATGTAAATATTTTAAATTTTAAATTTTAAACTTACGTTATATTCATCTAAAATATATTTCAAAATTTATTAATAAACTATTGGTCTTCAAATATTTCACCATACTTTCAACTCAAAATATCCACAAAATATTCCTTTCATGCATGCCTTCGAAACTAAAATAATTTTCTTATTTGAATGGTTTAAGATTGACTACATGTAAATATTTACAAAAATAACAACATGTAAATATTAACTATTTAAACTATAATATTAACTATAATTAACTACATGTAAATATTTTAGATTTTAAAATTCAATCCCATGATTTTAAACATTGAGTACATGTAAATATTAACTATGATAACTAAATGCAAATATTAACTATTTTATCTATAATATTAATTATAATTAACTACATGTAAGTATTTCATATTTTAATTTTTAATCTGAGATTATATTTGAATTATTCAACATTTAGTATATGTAAATATTAAATAAAATATTAACTATGATAACTACATGCAAATATTAAGTATTTTAACTATAGTATGAACTATAATAAACTAAATGTAAATATTTTAAATTTGAAATTTTAATCCCACATTCGTTAAACAGTTAACCAATCAGACAATATTCGCTATATAATAAAAATGATTGTTTCTATTCATTATATCACATCAAGTTTTCTGATATTTGTTAGAGCAAATTTCTGGAGGTGTTGCGTTGGCATTGGTAACTTCGTGGAGGCATTGCATTGGCATTAGAGGCGTTGTGTTGTTATTGGTAATTTTGTGGAGGTGTTGCATTGGCATTGGTAACTTCGTAAATGCATTGCGTTGGCATTGGAGGCGTTGTGTTGCAATTCGTAATTTTGTGGAGGCATTGTGTTGGCATTGGTGATAGCAATTTTCTGCATTTCAAAGGTTAGTTTTTCTTCTATTCTGTCAAATTAAAGACGATTTTGGGGAAAATCTGTTTTTCTATAGTTTTTTGTGTCCAAAAACTAATTTTTTAAGGTTTTTAGGTTCAAAAACCATAATTTTTTTATATTTTTTTAGTGAAGAAAATGCAAAAAGAACTAAATTTTTTAGGGTTTTAAGGACAAAAATTTAGAATTTTTTTTCTTTTTTAAGACTTATATGTTCATCTAGACAGAAAAATCCATAAAACGACCATGCACATAAAAAAAAAATAGTAATATTATAACATTTTTTATTTGATTTTTTAATCATAAATATATCAGTGGTTTCATTATTTAAAATGTTTTTTTGTTTTTGTTTTTATTTGAGAATTTTTTTATTATATATATATATATATATATATTTAAATTTATTGTATTGTTATATTAAAACAAACGTTTATTTATTTATTTATTATATTGTATTTTCTTTTCTTTTAATTATATAATATTTAAAAACAAAACATAATTGTTATTTAATATATATATATATATATATATATATATTTTTTTTTGTTATATTTTGATATTTTTAACAATTATTTTTTTTATTAAATAATGTTTTAATAATTATTTATTAATTATGTTATATAAAAAAAATTAAAAAAACAAATAATAATTAAAAATAATAATAATAATAAAATTAAATTAAAAAATAAAAATAAAATATGCATTGGGCCCGCCCGCCCAGCGGGGGCCCTGGAGCTGGCTGGGCAGCCCCCGTGGCGCCGCCGTCGGCCTCCGGCGCCCCGCGGGCGCGGCCTTGGGGAATTGGCGGGGCGCTGGAGGCCGGCGGGCAGCACCACGGGGGCTGCCCAGCCGGCCCCAGGGCCCTCACTCGGCGGGGCAGGGGCCTTGGGGCCGGCTGGGCAGTCCCCGTGGTGCCACCCGTCGACCTCCGGTGCCCCGCGGGCACGAGCCACATGAGCCACATTTTTGTTTTAATTTTTTTTAAATTTTTTTAAATTTTGTTTTAATTTTAATTTTTATTTTTATTTTTTTTTTAAATTTTGTGTTTAAATTTTTATTTTTTTTTTAATTTGTTCTAATAAAACAATTTTTAATTTTGTTTTTTAAATTAGTTTAAATTTTTTTATTTTTTATTTGTTTTAATAAAACAATAAAAAATTAATAAAATAATTGTTATATAATATAATAAAAACATTGTTATATAATAATTGTTAAAAATATCAAAATATAACAAATATAATTAAAAAAAATTATTAAATAACAATTATGTTTTGTTTTTAAACATTATATAATTAAAGAAAAAAACAATACAATATAATAAATTAAAAAAAAAAACATTTGTTTTAATATAACAATACAATAAATTAAAAAAAAAAAAAAAAACTATATAACAATACAACTAAAAAAATAAAAATAAAAATATAATATTAGAACATTTGTTTTTAACATTTAAATATTTAAATTTCTTTTTAATTTTTTTTTTTTTAAATTTAAGTATTAAAACAACATTATAAAAAATTTAATTTTTTCTTTTATTTTGTTTAATTGCTTTTATTTTATTTTGTATTTTTTTTAATTTAATTACTATGTAATGTGAAATAGAAATTTGTAATTTTCAAATATATTAAAAAATTATATAAATTTATAAACTTTTATATTAATTTTTCATAATTTTAAGTTTATAATTTTTTATTTAATTGCTATGTAAAGAAAAATAAAATTTTCTATGTAAAATTAAATTTTAAAATATATTAAAAGATTATAAGTTTTTTTAATAAAATCATTGCCTTGAAAAAAAAAAAATTAATTTAACATTTGTTATAAATAGTTAGTAATTTTTTTGTTTTTTTTAAATATTAAACAAAAACTTAAGTTTGAAAATAATAGTTTATTTTTTTTAAATTGTTTTATACAATTTAAACACATTTTTAATTTTTTTATAAAATGTATTCAAAACATATTATATAGATATATATACATATGATTTATAATATTTTGTTTTTAAATGAAAATTTTTATAGTTAATTTTACTGCTTTAATTTCAAACTATTTAGTTTTAGAAATAAATTTAGTTTATTAAATTTATTTTATCCGTATTATTTTTCCATTAACTAATATATATATATATATCAGGAAAATGGCATCAAAAAAGATTTCTGTGAATGTTTCTGCACCTAGGGCAGCAGCTCCCAAATCTACAGCTGCAGCTCGACGCACTATGGATACAACTCCCAAATCTAAAGTTGCAGTTGGACGCACTATAGACACTGTTGGGTGCAATAAGGACATTGTTGCACACACTAATAAAAGTCAAGAAAGTGGGGCACTAGGTTCATTAAAACTTATTTCTGATTGGAATAATGCCGAGGAAATAGATAAAACTGATTTCTCATGGTATCTTGAAGACAGTGAAACAGAGGTTGACATACACATCTATCTGATTTGTGGTATGATTGACTTAAATGAGCCATATGATGTGATGGGCAGAGTACGAGACATATGTATGGTCCTAAATACAAAAATTATTTATGTTCTTGCAAGGAAGGCTCAGAAACGTGAGAAGGTTAGATATCGTCTATCAATCGTCAAGTATGACACAAATGAAATATCTTCAAAATTTTCTGAAGAAATATCAAGCAACATTGCAAATAACATTGTAAGTATTCTTATTTTTATTTCCTCTATGCATTATTGTAAGGATGATTCAATTTTTTATAAATTATTGATCATTGACATGTTTTATTTTGTTTCATAGGATTTTGTTTCGAGTCTTTCAAACATGTTTGAAGGTATTTATATGTTGGTGCCAAATGTTATGGATGTGATCAACACTTTCCACAAAGACAAAGCAGAGGAAAAGAGATTGAAGCAAAGAGAAATAGCTCGTGACACTGCAACAGTACAAAGAGGGGATCAACCAAGAGTCACTAAGGTGGGTCAATCTAGTAAACTTAAACATGTTTCTTTTGAAGGTGTCGAACATGAAACAGAAAATTATGATAGAATTAGTGAGGAGGAGATTAGAACTATTGTGCAAAAGGAGAAAACAGATCAGACACCAAAAAGAAAAATTGCCAAAGATGTCTCTCTTTTACCTCATGAAGGAGAGCTTGTTTATAAAAAAAATGATATGTTATCCAATAAGACTAGGAAATCAAATATTGGTGAACTTATAAAGGTCGTGAGCAGCAGTGAAGAACAAATTGAAAGCTCTCATGGAAGCAGAGAAATCATAACACCAGGTGCTAAGTTAGAGGATGGCATTATTAAAACAAAACAAAATGTTATTCGACAAGAGTTGAGGAAGAATAAATTAATTCTTGGTGACCAAACATTTGAGCTTAATGTTAACCAATTTTATGGCCCAGATGAAGGACAATCTCAATATCAAATTAGAAAGGCCCATCACCTACATGTACATAATCTGAAAACATTGTTCAGGTTCAATCCATATGCACATTTGGTGGATTATGTGGTTCTTGTCGATCCATGTCAGGTTCCCAACAAACAAGAATTTGACAAGACAAAATGTTTTGATTATAAATATTATGTAATTGGAGGGAACCATTCGATAGCTAAGAGACAATTGATTGCAGAATATCCCAATAACTATCTTTTTCAAACGGTGAAATGCATCATTTACGTTGGCTTAACATAAATAGAATCAAATTTATTGGCATGGGATCATAATGAAAATAATGAGTACAGAATGAAAATGACTTTCATCCAAAGGGTCAGATTTATTCATAATGAATTCATAGAAAAATGTGGTGGGGATAAGACATAAGTTAGTGTAGCATTTCGAAAGGAATGTTTAATGGAAACAGGTTATCAAATTGATGAAAAAAAAGCAAAAGATGGAAAATTGAATACGAATTTCTTCAGAGGCACAGATAACATTTTTCAGTTGGCATTTAGAACTGGGGAGGTATGGGATTTGATTGATGAGATTTTTGATCGGTGGGAGAATATTTCCATAAAAAATCAGAAGGTTAGAAAGAGTAAACCCATAATATGTACCAACAGTAAGGGGGGTCCTGAAATGAAGTAGCTTCCAGAGGATATGACTATCACACCTTGGAGAACAATGCAAGGTGTGAAGGATGATAAATTAGTCAAATCATTATTAGCCCGTGTGAAGTCGGGTGAATTATCAATGGAAGAAATGTGTGCAGAATTTCAAAAGTAAGTTTCTTGAATTATTTCTTATTTTTCTTTCATTATAATTTTCTTTTAAATAAAACATAATGATGTTGGTAGAATTTGTTATACATGTCAGTATATTAACGCTTTTAACTTGATTTATTCAATCAGAAATTTTTTATGAAAATACAAGAACACATGGTTAAAATGTTGAATGAAGACAGTTGGGATGATGTTGTACGCAACTACCCAGAAGCAAGTTATACATCAACACTAAAAGAGTTTTATATTGCATTCAATAAGGTATGTTGATTTATAAATTCATTTTATTCATATTTAAACTATTTTTATTTTATTACTTATACATATATACATACATACATAGATACATACATATATATGTGTGTGTGTGTGTGTGTGTGTGTGTGTGTGTGTGTGTGATTAAAGATGTCGAAGAAGGATGGAAATGGAGTACCAGATACTTTCAAAATATTTATTGAAAAAAATAAGATGGAGAACATGAGAAGGAAGCGTCTTATGAATGTTGAACTTGATCCTACTCTTCATCATTACATTTGGAATGGGCTCGACAGTGTCCAATATCAAATAATACAAGGTGACTATGAAGACATTGCATCACTAATACCTAAAAGGGAATATGGCTTAGTTATTGCAAATATTCCTCATGGTTTCAATTTCCCAGACATTGAATATGATAGAGAACCATATACTTATCAATCTTTTAGTAAAGTGGTTACGGGTTTTCAAGAAGTGACAACATCACCACTTTGGCGATTTGTGACATTTCATTCAGACACACAATTTCCAATGTTATTAACAAGCTTCAAGGGTAAAACAAACTCAAGGATGCAACTTACATGGTAAGACTTTGAAATTGTATGTTTGATTCCTCCTAAATTTTTTTATTCATGTAAAATTTAATTGAAATTTTACTATGTTATGTTACAGGCAAAAGTCAAATATTGTTTCTTCCGAAGATCAGCCTATTATAAATTATTGTGAGTTCATCCATGTTGAATGTTGGACAAAAGACGATAGCTATAAGCATATTATTATGAATCGAGTAGATGGGAAGAGTCATAGTCAAGTATTGGTTTATGATGCAGTTGTAAGAAAACTAACATATGAGGATAAAGATACAAAAGGAGATATAGTTAACATTTATCAAAAACCACAAGCATTGATTAAATATCTTATAGATCTATGTTCAAATGAAGGAGAATGGGTTTTGAATTTATTCTCAGGTTCAGGTAAGTTTTATTATACAAATTTAAATTTAAATATTGTCTTTTTTACTTTTTATGTCTCCATACTAATTTTTTTACTTATTTTTTTTGTGCTTGATGATTAGGTACAACACTAGCATGTTGCCTACTAAAAGAAAGAAATTGCATTGCCATTGAGAAAGACCCAGTTCAATGCAAATTTATTCAACAAAGAATTAATGCTCTTAAATTCCTTCCAGATGCGAAGCAAGAAGTTGGTTTGAGGAAAGGAGATTTTAATGAATCACGTGTGGAAAAAAAAACAAAGGAACCTCAACCAACATTATATGGAATGATTGGAAAGGGACACTTTGGAAGATTTGCTGACATGAAAGATCTATTAGAAGATGACAATGATCAAAATGCAGAAGAAAATGCTGCGGAAGAAGCCATCAATGCTGTTCTAGATGATGTTGAAGATGTATTAGTTGATATTGTTGATGATGTTTAAGTTATGCTTGCAAACAAAGCTTATTTTTTAGAACTATTAATCAGTTTTACTTGTAATGTTTAGACTTTGATATTTTATGAGAAAAACCCTTTTTTTTTGCAAAAAACATGTGATTGCTATTATTTTTTGACATAAAATTCAATAAAAATGTTATTTTCTTAAGTTTTTTTTGTTAAGATTCTCTCAAAAAATTATTTTATTTAACATGTTTTTTCCAACAAAAAGTTTGTAAAAGTGTATTTTTTGCATTGTATTTATATTGAAAATTTGGATTTTTTTGTCATATGGTTCAAAATATTGGTTTTTTAGTGACAATTTTTTGATGTGCATTGAAAAATTATTTAACAATACATAAACATGTAGAAAATATAAACTTTAGAATATTGACCCTTTTTCCATCTTTTATGTATGTGAAAAAGTGAAGATATCATTACAAGTTTTTATTTTTTTAAAAATTATTTTTTTATTTTTAAAACACAAGTACATAAATGCACTTAAAAATAAACATCTCACAGAAGAAGAAGACATTAGAAAATCTATAGTGTCAAAATCAATCCTATAAAAAAATATTGGTGATGATACACCACCACTATTCAAAATCGACATAAAAAACATCACATAAAAAAAAAACAAAATGAAAAAAACTTAAAGTGCCAAAAACATGCTCAATTTTTTTTCTTGATTCTGCATCGCCACTTTTTCAAAATCAGGTGTTTTTCTTGATACTTCAAAAAGTAGGTAACAATGAGGTTACCTATTTCATCGGTAACATTTTTAACCTTTTTCTTAGAACTACCCTTTTATTTTGTTTATTTGTTTTTTTAATAAAATCAATCAGTCATCATGGAAGAAGAACATCCCTTTCCCCATCGTTCGCGTAGAATAGCACTTAAACCACCTTTACCACCGGAAGCCATTTCTAGTCGGCGAAGGCGACATTGTTCTACCGAAACCAATACTATGAGGACTTCTAGTGCATCATCATCATCACACATACAAGAGTCATCTTGAGTCGTTTCTACACATCATGTTTCATCCACTGTGTTATCACAAAATTGGACCTGATAGGCTACTAATCAAATCAATCTCATGTAACTATTTCAAGCCAATCTTTTGATTGAGGCTTAGCCTCCTCAACCTGAGAGGGCTCTCTCAAAGGGTTAATGATTTTTTGATAAAAATATATATGGCTAACTCTATGTGGGGTAATAATCAGATAGATGATAAATGTAGGTTGAAAATCACATAAGCAAGTACACATCGGGCTTATGGAGTCAAAATAGTTTCAGTAAACCATAAATCTACTTAACATGGAAGTTGAGGCATATCAGAGTTTTAGTCAAGAGATACACATGTGAAACTATAAAAAACACAGTCAGTTTATCTATATAGGAAGTCAGAGCATCAAAGATGAATTATGAGTAACATAAAAAAACACCATTGCAATAGGATAATAAAAGATGCAATTAGAAAAATAACAAAATAGAACTCCTTCTGAATCTCAAGTTGGCTAAGTAGAAATATCTGTGTTAGCTGAAAACCAGTCAATTACAATAAGCACGGTCTTTTGCTAAAAATGTCAAACCCTGGTACATTCGACTTCTTGGTCCTTTATAGACAATTTAAAACATGATATAATCTTATATTGTGTTAGATACATTGAATTCCTAACTCTTGACACCTTGCATAACCATATGACATGGTATTTATTACAAAAAGACAACTGATCTACTAAACAGTCCTATTACAAATAGGATTCAAACTCCTGATCTCTATCCATAACAACCTTATCTAAAATAAATTACATCACTTTCCAAGTGTATTCACACATGGTCGAATTTGGATGATAGACTTCAAATCGTTATGATCATAATGCTGACCTCCATCAAAGTAGGAAACAATCCCCCGTTTTCTAGCCATAGGGTCCTTTGCACTCTTAAGACATCCTGACCACCATGAACTTCATTATTTTGAGCTCCTTAATTGTTAGAAATTGAATTAAAACATGCCAAACCTCCTCGTTAAGCTCCAGCTGTCCAAAAATATCTCCAAACTGTTCAAATGGGTTGTAATAGATTGCACTACGAAAACAACACAGTTTTGTAGCGTTGCTCTTTTACCCTTTTTTCTTCAAAATATTGACTTATTTCTTCCAAAACTAACTTAATTATCTTTAAATACATCCTTCTCAACATTTTCAGTTCTTAATTCATGTTTTTACCCCCCAAAAATTGATGAAAAAGGGCAAGGGAAGTTGCTACAGTAGTTTCGTAGCGCTTTTCTCCCTTTTTACACTATCTACACTACGAAACTGATGAGTGAGCAGTTTTGTTCGAAATTTTCCAAAATGAAAATTGAAAATGTACCAAAACTCAAAATAAATTGGTTCCATAATATCAAAAAGCCATATGAACTAAAAACACATTTATTTCAGCCTTCATGAGGTCCTTTGTTCATTTTCACTTAATTTAGCTTTTGACTCTTTAATGATTGTCATTTTTAACACCTTTGTTCTTTAACTCATCCTAATTCAATTTCAACTTCTGCTCCAAGTCCTCCACTTGATCTTTAAGTTTCCTGTTATTAGCTCTCAAGTGAGTATTTATTACTCTGATAAATTTGGCTTCCTTTATTGTTGGGACTATGCATGTGAAAATTTTCTTTACACTGCTTGGAGTTTCAAAAATAGAACCAGTTTTACCTTCCCATAGTGCCTTCATTCTTTTGAACTGTGATTTCTCAATACTGTGATTTCTAGCCCTCTTTCTCATCACAACAATTTCTTGGTTTGCCAACCTCAATTTCTCCTCAAGATGTTGAAACTTTGTCATTTCTTCTTTCCCCTTCTTTGTTCTGCTGGATGCATGCTTTACTGTAGGTGATGAGAGATCAACCACTTCTTCAGGGGCTTTAGCTATCTTAATAGGTTCTTGAACTTCCTTGTTTCCTTCCTTGAATTTCTTAGCATGCCTAGTTATAGGTTTTCTTGCTTGAAAGATGAAGACTACATTTTCACCCTCAAACTCAAGCTTCTTTGCAGACTTAGCCTTCTTCTATCTATGCTCATCTTCTCCAATCAAATCAGCTTGAACAATGGGTGTCTCCTCTATGTCAATAGCATGTAGGATGTCATCTAAGTTTCCCTTTATCATTGGGTTGTCCTCTGGAGCTATAGCAATTGTTTTTCTTTTTAATGCCACTATTTGGCTTCTTGTTACTCTTTTGATTTTCTGGTTGCTAACATCTTGTTTCTGTTTTTCCTCTTTGACAATCTTTGACCTCTGTTTTTCAGGTGATGGAGTTGGTGTATCAAGCACTTGTGTCTGCTCTGTCATTTTCTCAACTTGTTTCGTTGGCTTCAGTTTTTCAAATTCCTTTGGTTTTGGAACCACAGGTTGACTAGACTCTGCTACTGGTGGTGATGGAGTTCCTTTAGTTTTAGAGTTTCTAGCAGGAGTTAGGGTTTCCAGCTCAAAACCATTTATAAACAAAAAGGATGACCAATCCTTGCCTATCTTTTGAAGCTCATTCAAAATCAATAACTTCATCAAACCATGATGAAACAAAGATGTTTCACAACCTTTAGATT
Organism: Pinus albicaulis; assembly: GCA_034641835.2. Taxonomy (NCBI): domain Eukaryota; kingdom Viridiplantae; phylum Streptophyta; class Pinopsida; order Pinales; family Pinaceae; genus Pinus; species Pinus albicaulis. The sequence goes on from CM076578.1 coordinate 752,092,216, forward strand.
TTCCTTGTACTTTATCAGCCATTTTTGCAAGACTCCTATGCAAATAAAAGTGAAAAACAAGTGAAATATTACTAGTGAAATGTAGAAGCAGCTTGAAATGATATGTGTAAACCTTATGATATCTTCCTTCACATGTAAAATACATTTGAATGTTGAGCAACAGATTTGCATAAGTGTCTTTGATGCAACTTCTAGGGATATAATTATTGAGGTCCATATATGCATACTTAGGTTTCATAAACTCTTTGCATGGCTCCATATCAAATTTGAAATTTTTGAACCAAGTTTCTTGGCCTCTTGGTATCTCTGTCACAGTAGCAACAATCTCTGGTGTAGTTAATACACTTAGCATCCAAAACTTGGTAGTTGTTCCATTGAAGTTCAAGGCAAATTCTTTGGACACTTGTGTGTGGAAACCCTGCATCTTTTCACAAAACCAAAGACATCCTACACTTCTGAATGCCTCCATCACTGTTGGGTCTTCAATTATGGCCTTCATATCTTCAGGCTCATGTCTCAAGTAGTTTCCCCCTCTGTGGACTTTCTTTTCCTCTGCCATGCTTCACAGAAAACCTGTCAGCCTCGCTTGAATATGTGAAACAACAGCCTCGCTTGATTAGTTTATATCAGCCTCACTTGATTAAGATGTAGAAAAATTATATGGAACAGACACAGGTTTGGCTTGACACTTCAGAGCTTAGACACTCGAATGGAGGCAAAGGAAATGAGAATGAACAATTAGGAAAAATTTTGAATTTAAAATTTCATCTCATAACTGAATTATGCCTCATTCATACCCTATCATGACCATGATGACTGCAACATGGGTAAGTACACTAAATCTCATCATTAACAGACTCATCATACCACTAACCTATCATTTCCCAACAGATTCTGACATATTTATGCTCAGATGACAACATAGTTAAGAAACCGCACTTTCGTAGTGCCGATATTGTATTTTTCCCTGTTTGCGCTACGAAACTATTAGCACTTTCGTAGCACAAATCAAATTTTTTGAACTAGTGGCACTACGAAAACGAGGTTTCTTGGCTAATTTGACCAGTTTTGACTTGAAACCTTAGGAAATGACCTAAAAATGTAAATTATGGATACTTGAAAATGAATGGACCTTAAAAAAGACTTTATTTGAATTTAAGGATGGGCTTTGAACTTGTGAAAATCTAACCTGCCCTTGATCAAATCCTAAATTGACTTCTAACCATGACCAAAAACAAACTTGACATAATGATGTTTTGAAATTTTTTTTGGGTGATAAAAAATACAACATCAATAGAATCCACATAATAACCAGTGTGAGTATACAGCAAATACTGAAGGAATGAGATTCTCATTTATGAGTGTAAAAACCAACCGAAGATGGTACTCCCACGTTCCACCCGACCATAGATTGCCTGAGCCAAATATCTCTTTAGCCAATCACCCTTGTGCCATATTCCAAGCATGAATGTGGGACTCAAACCGAAAGAACCAACCAGGGCATCCCGAGGCTAAACCACCTCACCCTCATCAATAGAAATCAGGCTTTACCATGATGCATCACGGTTCACTAGGCCAACACAATAAACATGTCATAACCAAATTTATCGTTATATACACCCATTCACTAGGCCAACACAAGCATGGATATCATTGGATTCTATCCACCTAAACCGTGAGGAATTTTCTTGTCTCCTAGTATCTCAGGCTTTACCGCAACCATTAGTCTAAATCAAGGGTCACTAGGCCCTAAACTGAGACACCACCTTCTAATATTTAAGTTATATCCTGCCATTCACCAACAAGGATTCCTAGGCCTAATCAAGGTCAACCACCTCTCAGGCTTTACCGCAATCCAATCCCGGATCCCTAGGCCCTAAACCAAGGCAACACCTCTCAAGCTTTACTGCCATCCAAACCTAGATCACTAGGCCCTAAAGCGAGGCAACACATAAACTGGTTATGTGTTATAATAATAATAATAATAATAATAATAATCATATATCCACCTCACTCAGCTTCGAATCCATCCAGTAATGCAACTAAACCAAAACATGAGAACTCCACAACACCATGGCTATCTGGAAATGGCAAGGCTAGGTTGAATACATTGTCACACCTGGAAAAAAACCCATGCCAAAACAGAAAAGAACCACATTCAATTCCATGCATGTTAGATCTAGAAAGGAAAACACACATGTAAAGCGACACCTATAAAGAATCTTTATGTAGATCCTTGATCCTAATCTTCCTTGCTTTCTTTGCCTTTCTTGCTCCAATTCCAAAGTTCTCCAAGAAAACTCTGTGTCCAAGAGTGTGTGTGTGAGAGAGAGAGAATAATGAGAGTGCTCCAAAATGAATTGACAAAAGGTTGAGAAAAAAACTTGTCAACTGATCCTTAGAAGCCTTTTTATTAATCGGGCATATATTTTCTTCATTTTCTATTATTTTCCTTCATTTTCCTCCTCACATGCAACCTGTGACCTTTCATCTCCATTTTCTCCTAATTTCCATTATTTTCATAAATAAAATGTCAAATAATGCCTCATGCCTTTCCAAATCCTTTGCATTTTTCGATTTCCTTAGCCACATTAACCGAAATGAACACCCACTAGGATTTTTTTCCCAACATTTAGCTTGGAATAAGTGTCCCATCAACCTTGGTTATTATTTTTAACTTTTTATTACATTGAATTTTCACCAGGGTTTTTATAGGTACATCTGTGAAGTGAAAGTAGTGTGATCTATGGCATGCTAAGATAAGCATGGAGAAGTAAGGTTCCTTGTGGAGTCAGTGTGTGGTCTATGGATGTGCAATACTATTGTTGTGTATATGTTGTGCATGTTGTATATTCAGTGATTATACATATGATACCGTGTGCATGTTGGATATGCAGTGTTGTGCGCATGTTGGATATGTGGTGTTGTGTACATATGGTGCTATGTACATGTTGTATATGCAGTTCTATGTACATATGGTGTTGTGTGCGTCTCATATATATGTTGTTATCACTACTAGAAAAAAGCACATTGGTGAGGGTCATGCTTGTGGCGGACCTTTAAGGTCCGTCACTAATGTCACATATGATGATGGTCCTTAAAAAACCGTCATTGTAAGTGTATATAGTGATGGTCCTTTATGGTTCATCACCAAAGCCATTTTCAATGACACTTTTGGTGAGGGTCGTTAAAGGCCCATCACTAATTCTCTCTTTAGTGACACTTCTAGTGATGAAATTTTAATGACCCTCACCAATGCTTTTTTTGTTTCTTTTTGTGATGGTCAAAAAATGTTTGTCATCATTAATCATTCCAATGAGTTTTTGATGACGTTATGTGCCAGTTAAATATTTTTTGTCAAAAGATAACGATTTAAGACCATTATTGTGGAGTAATTTTTATAATATGTCCAAGGCCATAGTGGTTAGAGTCAGTAAAATTTTCAAGAAGTAATTAGTGTATATCATTTCCCTCAAGTAATGACTAGTCAAATAGAGATTTCCTATGAGTCAACACATGATTCATATCTATTAAGTTTATTATCTAGAAAATTCCCTTTAGATAAAGTTCCACTATTGTGTGTAGGAAATATATTATTTAATACATAATCAAGCTCTGAAAATTCTATTAATGAGAAAGACCTAACAATCCTCAACAATCTGGGAACACCTTAAATTGATGCTTTGGCACACACTAACATTTCTTAGCACACCACATGTCTTGGAAGATATTTGTACCTAGAACATCTTGTGATGATGCTGACGCCCAAGCACATGGTGGCATCCGCTAACACAACATGGAACTCTCCAAACATGTGTTGGCATGCTGCATGTAGTCCCAGCATGCCCTGGAACACCTTGGTTGAATGCATTGACATACATTAGCACTTGGCACACAATTCCACTTGGCATGTATTGGGACCTGTTATTAGTGTGCCTAGCATGCCCCTTTTCAAAAAGATAAAGTCCCGACTTATTAACCCTCTTATTGGTTCTTCCTTTTGTTTCCTTGACACATATTGACATACCCTGGCACCCTGCGCCACATCCTTAGCACCTAACATGTATTGGCATATATTGGCACTATTAATTGGCACATGATATAATTAGCACACCCTGGAACTCCCAATCACACTTTGGGAATTCTTGGCATGCCTTGATATTCCCTAGCATGCCTTACCAATTCTTAGCATACCTTGTCACTCCCTCCTTGGCATGACAACTAACACTCATTAACACTAGTCTCTGGCACACATTCCTCATATTCATTAACTTCCATGAATTTTTACCTAGTGCTCCCTTAATGTTTTTTCATAGTACTCCTTAACACTCATCAACATGCATTATCACTCTCTAGCACACCTTATCACTCTTCAACGTTCCCTTCCACTTCATAACATGCATAACACTCCCTGACACATATTGGCGCTTGGAAAGGCTTAACCTGTATGGAATACATTGAGATGCCTTAGTATGATTTGGCATGATCAATTGTTGGAAAGTAGATGAGAAGCAACAAAGGAATACTTGGCACTTAGAATGCACTAAGACTTTTCACTTGGAAACTATTGCAGCCTAGTGTTGGTGTGCCTAGCATGCCCCTCTTGGAAAAGGTAAATTGATGACTTATTAACCCTCTTATGTGCTCATTTCCTTGTAGTTTAAATTTTTTCTCCCTTTTGTTGCCTTGACAGTCCTTGACACGCATTGACACACCCTTGAACATCTTGGCATGCCTTATCACTTGGCACATCTTAGCATTTTTGACATGTATTCCCACTATCTAGCACATCAAGGGGGCAAAGAGAGATGTAGTCCTAAATTAGGTTGAGTACGAGGGCCGAGTAAGGGTTGCTAAAGGGAGGTCATGATCATCCTCCAAGAGAAAGATCATCATGTGAGTGTTCAGAAGAATGTTTCATACGTTAATGGTTGGTTTGCGCTAGGAAGTATGATAGCATATTGTTGGTTCTTTTCTAGCAGATCGAGCTTAAGAGAGGTTGCTCATGAGAATCTAGGCATGTGATTTCAATGGTGTCTTTGTTTGAAGGCTACATCAAATTTGGAAACGTTGAAATTTGCAACAATAAACGCTGAGATTGGAAACCAGAAAGGACAAAAAAAAATGCACCCACACTGGTGAGGAATTTTGAAGCACCAGGAGTGAGGAATGTGGGGCATCTAATTTATTTTTCCCTTAAATAAATTGGACAATAAATTGTAATTTCATCTCATAACAACTTGTGTCAGTTAATTAAGTCATGATGACCGAGTTAGCTCAATAAATTCGAGTTGAGGGTCTAAGATGAGGCATCTAGAGGGATTCTAATATTTTTTGGGTCCAGTACTTGAAGTTGATGCATTTGTGGGGTGCAAGTGTAATTAACTCAATTAAATGAGTTAAAATTAGTTTAACTAGTTCTAACTAAGCGATGAGCTAGTGAGAGGTCCAGTGAATTAAATTAGATTTAATTCACAATGAGTGATCAATCAGATAACTGATAATTTGCTATTAATAGTTGCATGCATGTCATTTTCGAGGAATACCCAGTTGAGACAGAGGTTAAAGGGAACATAACTATCAGTTGTATTCAGAGAAAATTTACCATGTGCAATTATAAAGTCATTGGGATGCCATGATGTATTGCGCAATCAAGGAGGACTAATTTTCTTAATTAATAAGAATTTAATTCCATAGGAATTGCAATAGCAAGGCAGCCTGAAGTAAGGATGAGAATTGGCTAAGTACTAGACCGAGTTTTCCTAGATCAACGGGAGACAATTGAAAAAGTGCTGGAGAATCTCATGAGAGATTAAGCATTGTATTGTTTCATGATTCCTTGACTTAATACACAATAGAGATAGAGGGGTTTTGAGCAGCTGCTTTCCCCAAATACATCATGTTGTTGTGCGACTGATAATTTCTTTCTCTTAATTATATGTGATTGTGCAATCGTGTTTTGTTTCCGCAAATTTTAGGAAGGCTTCAATATATTGTTTTAGTAGATTACAAGATTAGATTGAATCTCGTTGGTTAGATTTTCTACATGGTATCAGAGTAGGGATTTTTTGGTCGGTGAGTTTGCAGAGAATATCTGAATATTTTGGTGTAAAATTTTCAAAAACAAATAGAATATTTGGATTCCTTGCGAAAAACTACCCAAATGAAAAGAAAAAATCAGTCAAATCGGAGCTCGGATGAGGGAGATATCATCGATTTAAAATTATCTCTTTTTTAGAAACTTTTTGTAACGTCGGGACAATTACATTGTGCGCGAGTCAAGAACCTATATGCACTTGAGGTAGCAGATGCATGCAAATCTTTGAGGAGAAAGGCAGAATTTAGAGACATGGTGGTTTAGAGGGAGCATAAATTACCTCTCAACATGCAACCTCATGAGAAGCAATCTCAGAAGGTTGTGGAGTAGTTGCCACAATTGGAGAAGCAGAGAGGAGACTGAGTGGAAGCGTACAGTCAAGCAGAGACCTCCATGAGGGGGAAATTTCGAGCCATATGGGAAGAGGGAGCAGCCATATGTCGACGTGTAAGGTGGGGTGATGTGTAGACATAATCTCAAGATAAGAAATTTGGGCAAGGTCCATTGAGATGGCGTGTCTCATGGATCGAACCTAGCTATGATGAGCCCACAGTACGGCAGTAGTAGGAAGGATCAGTTAGATTGATGTAGTAAGATGTCAGCAAGATAGAAATAAGAGTGAAAGATGTTTAATACTGGAGCACAAATCAGAGTTAGCAACAATTCAAAGGGCATGGATTCAGATGCCAGCAGCAGCGCAAAGAATCCAGTACTAGACAAGTGTAGTAGCTAGCAACAGTCAAACGAATTTGATGACAGATGCATTATACTAATTCAGTTGTTTGGAGGCTATTCAGTTTTAGGATTTCAGGTGCAAACAACACTAGAGAAGTGTAGCATGCAGAAAATTCCAAAGGTACCGAATGGGGATAGATTGAATTCCTTTCTTGTTGAGAGGGAGTGTTGAAATTTGCAACAAGAAACAGTGAAATTGGCAACTAGAAAGGACAAAAAAAAAATGCACCGACATTGGTGAGGAATTTTGATGTAAGAGGAGTGAGGAATGTGAGGCGTCTAATTTATTTTTCCATTAAATAAATTGGACAATAAATTGTAATTTCATCTCATAACAACTTGTGTCAGTTAACTAAGTCATGATGACTGAGTTAGCTCAAGAAATTCAAGTTAAGGTGATCGAGGTAGATATTGGTGGCCACCCACCTATTCCTCTTGGGTCCTCGCCATTGTCTCTTTCAATTTTTTAGTTTCCTTAATTATAGCACAATTTACTATTTTTTTTCAGTTTTCTGGGTCCTGAACTTCCAGAGCCTTTTTGAGGCCCCAAACGACATTTTTTGGGCATGAAAGGTTTGGTGATTTCATAGAAATCATATTAGTGGTTGTAGTCCTTGGAGAGATCTTTCTAACGAGGTATCATATGCGTCAAACAAAGATCATATGACCAAGTTACGACCCTGGGAAGTTGGTTGCCCAACTAACCCCAACGAAGCCCATAAAATCTTGGTGTTACATCTCCTCATGTTAGGGTTTTGGTTGTTTAGGGTTCTTATTTTATATAATAAAAAGGCCCTTGATCCTTTTTGTAACACAGTTTAGAGGAACATAGCTATCAGTTGTATTTATAGAAAATTTCCCATGTGTAATTATAAAGTCATTGGGATACCATGATGGATTTTGAAATCAAGGAAGGTTGATTTTCCTAATTAATATGGATAAAATTCCATAGGAATTGCGTGAGCAAGGTAGGCTGAAGGAAGGCTGAGAATTGGCTAAGTACTAGATTGATTTTATCTAGATCAGCAGGAGACAATTGGTAGAGTGCTGGAGAATCTCAAGAGAGATTAAGCATTGTATTTTTCATTATTCCTTGACTTAATAAAAAATAGAGATAGAGGGTTTTGAGCAGTTGCTTCCCTAGATACATCTTTTGTTGTGCGATTGATAATTTCTTTCTCTTAATTATATGTGATTGTGTGATCGTGTTTTGTTTCCACAAATTGTAGGAAGGAGTCAATATCTTATTTTAGTACACTACAAGATCAGATTGAATCCTGGTGGTTAGATTTTCTACATGAAATAGAGAAGAGATTTGATACCATCTTGCCTTGTGGTGGTTGGTAGGCCGCAAGGTCCGTGATAAAGACCAACATAAATGGAGGAGGGCTTGCACTGTAATTTAGAGCCATAACAGAAGTCGACGCAGGCGTAATATTGACTGAGTTAACCCTAGTTTGAGGGTCAATATTGAGATTTGAAGTTCATGTCAAGATTCAGTCAAAGAAATTCCCTGAATCTATGGATCCATATGAGCTAGGTCGGGTATCTTATGGAGGCAAGAGTCATGTTTTTTCTATGTGTGGATAGGGTTTGTTCTACAACAATTAGAAGTAGATAAGTATAATGCCCTAGTTAGGACAGTTTCCTAGCATGTTTAGTTCATAAGGTATGCCCTTAAGACTGTGACAAATTTGCGTAGAAGAAGACGGGTTGTGACCCTTAGAGCGAGGTTTATTTATGCAATATAGACTGCAGATCTGGAAGATGGTTTGCAGATTCAGTATGTGTGGAGACAACAGATCCAAAGGAGGGCGGAACCTGAGTAGAAGATTAAGCATGCAGAAGAAATGTGCCATATGAAGAATGGATTGACATGCAGAGGAATTGATTTTGGTGGAATTTCCATAGAGTTTTAGACAAATATCTAAAGAAACCTATAAAAAAATAGTAAATGGACTATTAGTGGCTAATTTGTCACCCTAGTTCAGTCATCTATAGATTGTTAGAAGTACTCAGGTTTCATAAACTCTTTGCATGGCTCCACATCAAATTTGAAATTTTTGAACCAAGTTTCTTAGCCTCTTGGTATCTCTGTCATAGCAGCAATAATCTTTGGTGTAATTGACACACTTAGCATCCCAACCTTGGTAGTTGTTCCATTGAGGTTCAAGGCAAATTATTTGTACACATGTGTGTGGCAACCCTGCATATTTTCACAAAACTGAAGACATCCTACTCTTCTGAATGCCCCCATCATTGTTGGGTCTTCAATTATGGCCTTCATATCTTCAGGCTCATGTCTCAAGGAGTGTCCTCCTCTGTGGATTTTCTTTTCCTATGCCATGTTTCACAGAAAACCTATCAGCCTTGCTTGAATATGTGAAACAACAACCTCGTTTGATTATTTTATATCAGCCTCACTTGATTAAGATGTAGAAAACTTGTATGGAACAGTCACAAGTTTGGCTTGACACTTCAGAGCTTAGACACTCGAATGGAGGCAAAGGAAACGAGAATGACCAATTAGGAAAAATTTTGAATTTAAAATGTCATCTCATAACTGAATGATGCCTCATTCATACCCTATCATGACCATGATGACTGCAACGTGGGTAAGTACACTGAACCTCATCATTAACTGACTCATTATACCAATAACCTATCATTTCCCAACACATTCTGGTGTATTTCTGCTCATATGACAAGATAGTTAAGAAACTGCACTTTCGTGGTGCCGGCAGTGTATTTTTCCCTATTTGCGCTACAAAACTATTAGCGCTTTAATAGCGCAAATCAACTTTTTTGAACTAGTGGTGCTACGAAAATGAGGTTTCTTGGCTAATTTGACCATTTTTTACATGAAACCTTAGGAAATAACCTATAAATGTAAACTATGGATACTTGACATTGAATGGACCTTAAAAAAGACTTTATTTGAACTTAAGGATGGGCTTTGAACTTGTGAAAATCTAACCCACCCTTGATCAAATCCTAAATTGACTTCTAACCATGACCAAAAACAAACTTGACACAATGATGTTTTGAAAAAAAAAATTGGGTGATAACACACTCTTGTCGAGACAGAGTCCTCACAGCTACCTATGGTCATGATCCATCCAATCAGTGAGACCATACCTCCTGAACACAACGTTGTTCAATTGAAAGTTGATCTGGATCCCATCGTTCTTTTACCAAAACATCTAGATCTCGAATTTGAACAACTAGAATTTTCTCCTGTATCGGTTGCTCCACTGTCAATCGTAGCCATTGAATCTCCCATATTGCGTAGTCAACCACCTGAAATATATCTCGGACCTGACGGTGAAATCCTTCCACCTGGTTTGATTTCGAATGAAGAAATACCACAAGAAGAAACACCTTCAACTCCAACTCATTTTGTGGAGGAGCTTTATCTTTACTAGTCTTTTCCTCAATCACCTTACACTGCTCTCTTTGATCCTGTTTCAATTGGAGTTCCTGTAGATCCTATGGGGTATACATTGAGTCGTATTACCATGGCTGATTCAACATCTTCGGTTGTACTACCTGTTATAGTTGTGACAACATCTACTGTTGTTACCTCGTCGATGTTCACCACATCACCAGAGTCACATCTATATGGTGGTCCTTTCGTCCCACCTGGTTACCAATATTTATCTGGAACCTTCTCTGGTGTATCCTCAAACCCATGGAATTTTCCCATGTCATCATCTGGTATTATATCTAGTACATCTCTAATGAGTATTGAATGACTTGATCCTTTATATACATCTTCAGTGTAATATTGAGTTGTTCCATCTGGGTATATTCCATCCAGTACAATATCAACTAGACTCCCATCATTTGTAGAACAAAATATTCCATCTTATTATACTCCTTGTGTTGGGGGCAACCTATGGTCACCTATTTTGACAGTACTTCGTTCTTTTATGGTCAACCTAATGTTGGAATGTTTGTTTGTCAATGGCAGCCTATGCTTCCCATTCAAACACAAACAGTTGTGCATTCATATCAACCGATTCAACCTGTTGCACCCACATCTACTCCACTTGTTAATACATCATTACCCTTGCTACAGGCTCAGAGTGTTAATCCTAAATCGTCTTAGGTGGGTCCTTCCACCCAATACCTTCAAATTTTGGGCCCTCAGACTCTAACTCCTTCGGATTGTTTACAACAACCATTTGTATCCAGAATTCTCTATTCACAAGTTGGATTAACCTATTATGGGATGTCATAGGCACAAACAGGTCTTACCTATTCACAACCGGGTCCAAGCTATTCTAGTTTGGGTTATAATCTTGGTGGGCGAACACCTTGGCAGCCACAAGTTCAAAGGACACAACCATCATTCTAGCAACAAGTAACTTACCCAGATTTTGGTCAACATAATCCTCAAGTGTTTTCTTATCAAAACAACCCCTATTTGGGTTACCAACAAAAAATTCATTATGCTAGTTCTCAAAGGCCTATTTCCCAAGAAATTCCATCATATCCTGGTTATGCTCAACTTGACTTAAATCGACAGTTTCCCTTTGTTGCAACTTTAGAATTACCTGATTTAAACCGGCTTACCAAGGATCCAATCAACTATTCTCCTTAGTGGCTGGTGATACCACATAAATTACCCTCGGATATTCCTAAGTTCAATGGAAACCCTGGAGAAGACCCAACAACGCATGTTATGGCTTATCATTTATGATGCTCATCCAACTCCTTAAATGATGAATCTGTTCGACTACGTCTTTTCCAGCGTATGTTCACTGGTCTGGCTGCGAATTGGTACATTGAGTTACCACAACCTTCATTTTATAATTTCACTGCCTTAGCTACTACCTTTCTGACCCACTTACAGTTACCCATATAATAAGAAACTAGAATAGAACTGCTGACCAATTTAAAACAGACTAATTCTATTCACATTTCTAATCATATTCATAAGTGGCGTCGTCGTCATAGAATGGTCAAAACATTTGTTCATGATTAGCTCCTTTCTCAGTGGTTCATTAAGTCCTTGCTACCATCTGTCACCAAGGATGTGGCTAAGGGTGGCGTCGTTACTGAAGTGCAGGTCATTTCTCGTTCCCAGTACATATATTTGATTTATACTCAGTCTGACACGATCTATGAGAAAATTCCCAACGTGCCACAATCTAATTTTACTGTTCCTCCTTCATCTAAGGAATCTCATATCGACGACGGTATGATCGGCATTGCAAGCACACATCACTCTACTACATCTAATCCTACACCTGCTTCCGAAATTCATGTCGTGTCATATGAAAAAGGAAAAATTGAAAAGAAACCTAGAAGTAAGAAAAAGTGGAAAGTGAAGAAAAACAAAATTCAACTCCACAGGAATGATTATCTGATCAACAAACTAGAAACAATCGGAAACCTTGTTACCCTTGCATAATATGTAATGATGAGCACTTATTTTGAGGCTATCCTCACCACGCCGAAGTCTCAAAATTTCTTAAGACCTCGACTGCATTTGCTATGTTGACAGATCCATTTCCAAATATAGACACAAATATGGTTGCTACAGACCTAGCTTCTAGTTCCCAAGTGCTTATGTTATCTGTCACAAAGCCAAAAACTATTTTTTTGGTGTCAACGAAAAATAAATATTATGGTAGTCAGGATACTGATCAACCTACTACCTCGAACAAGAATCCATCCATGGAATCTATTCCACCAACTACTACAATTGAGTTAACAATAAAGCCACTGAAGCAAGTCTTACATAAATAGACATTCAATACTCAAACCCAAGTGGCTCAAAATTATAATATAGTTGAAGATTGTTCTCAATCCCCTTCAGCTATGTTGACGCTTGAGGTACTTAAAAATTGTCCATTCCAAAAGTAGGCTTTGTTGTCGGCAACTGGTGGAATCGATCCGATAGATTCCAATATTGTAGTCTTTAATAATACAGGTTATGTGCCACAATTACCAATGGAATTGGCATTCTTAATCCAATTAAATGTTCTCAATCACCTCATTCAACGTACTATTATTGACGAGGGAGCACATACTTGCATTATGTCTCTAAAATGTTGGAAGTCACTTGGCTAGCTGCGTCTATCTCAATTGCCTACAACGTTGAAGGCTTTTCATGGTCGTACATATAAGCCTTGCGGTATCATCAATCACCTGCATGTCAAACTGGGGGGGGGGACTATAACTGTTGAAGTTGAGGTTTTTGACAGACCCCTTGACTACAAAATTTTACCCGGAAGGCCATAGGTTTATGATATCACTGTGATCATCTCTACTTATTTTAGAATGATCGCCTTTCCTCATAAAGGTGTTATTACAGTGATTAATCAACTCTCCTTCTTTACCTCCAGTTCCTAGGTAACTAGAAGCATTCCGTTAGTTCACGCACCCTAGCTAGCACTTCAAAATATTGGTGTAGGACTCTTGAAGGATTCTTCCCTAATGGGCACCTTTTCATTACTGTCGCCTGCGACATCGACATAAATTGCAAGAATAGAGACCTAATACATGATATCTTCCACTTCATATGGCTTAAGGAATATTTCCAATGATTTTGAAGTTGTTACGCTGGATGAATTCCTGCCGTCCAGCCCAATTCGGTTGGCATAGAAATAAATCTACATGGCTTGGGTGGCGAATCTGAAATCATTGTCGTTGATCGATTGGGTCAATCATTCATTAGATTTTGGCACTCCATCTCATCCTTTTTCATCCACTTTTTTTATTGATGAGAGCATTGTGGAATATATGATGCCAAAAGGAAAACCATGGGAATATCATCATGATCATTTCCATCTTCAGGATTATGAAGAAGATAATCTTATTGAACTATATCACCCATCGATCAAAAATTTCTTTTCGAATTCTTTTCCCATTAATGCAATCAAATTTGAGTGAAATTTATCAAATATTGAAGTAAACATTTCTATCAATGTTTCGACCAAACCCGACATTGTAGAAAACATTCATGTCAGCGTCTCGTGTTCACTTTCAGAACTCAAAACTTATTGCTCTCTCTTTCGTGAATTCTGAGATTTATTTGCTTGGTCTTATGAGGAAATTCCAGACATAGATACTAGTATCGTTGAACACACCATTAAAGCGTACCCTAATGTCAGGACGGTACGTCAACACCTTCATCTTGTACATTCAAAGAAGGCTCCTGACATTAAAGAAAAAGTTGAAAAACTTTTGTGTGCTGGTTTCATTTACCTTGTTCTACTTACTGATTGGGTTTCCAACATTGTTCCTGTCATGAAGAAACAAGGGACAATCCGAGTATGTCTCGATTATCGGGATGTCAATATTGCTTGTCCAAAAGACAACTATCCTACTCCCTTTATTGACTATATTATTGATGATTGTGTCGGATGTGAAATATTTTCGTTCATGGATGGATTCTCAGGATACAATCAAATCAATATCAACCCAGAGGACAAATATAAGACAACATTCATCTACCCATGGGGCACATTCACTTATCTTAAACTCCCATTTAGTTTAAATTACACTAGAGAAACATTTCAGGGAACAATGGATTATGCTTTCAAGGACATAAAGAACATTTTTCAACCTTATCTAGACGATTTACCCACGCATTCACGAAACTGGAATGATCACCCGATGCATTTAAGAGATATATTTCTACGCTTCTGACACTGCAAAATATTCCTCAATCCACACAAATGTGTGTTTTGTGTTGGTTCTGGTAATTTGTTAGGATTCATCATCTCAAAATAAGGAATTCGAATCGACCCACTGAAGGTCCAGGCCATTCTTAATTTTCTTGCGCCATCAAATTTACTTCAGTTATAGAAATTGCAAGGAAAGAATAACTTTCTAAGGAGGTTCATACCCAACTACGCCAAAATGGATAAAGGATTTACTCTTCTCTTGAAAAAGGGGATTCCCTTCCATTGGGATAAGGTTGCACAAGATTATTTTGATTTTTTCAAGGATACACTAGTCTAGGCATCATTAATGTATCCTTCCAATTATCAGAGTGATTATTTCTTATATATTGTCGCGGTAGATATGACCATTGCTATGATATTGGTCCAAGAAGAAGATGGGATAGAACATGGGATATATTATTTGAGTCGTAATCTCAATGATACGGAAGTGAACTATTCATACGTCAAAAATATTGCCTTGGCAGTCGTTTAAGCTATCCAAATATTTTGACATTATATCCTGTTCTGGAAGACCATTGTCATTTCGGATTGCAACCCCATGACATACATTATGTCATGTCAATTTCTGGGGGGTAGTATTCAAAATGGATTGTCATTTTGAAGGAATTTGATTTAGAATTCATCAAATCCAAGTCAAAGAAGTCTTTAGTTTTGGCTGATCTTCTCTGTGACCTTCCCTCTGATAGTATTGATTCTACATCGAAACCATCAATTCCTAATGAGTCTCTTTTTCTGATCGGATCACCTAATCCTTGGTGTGGCAATTTTATCATTTATCTCCAAACCCATACTTTCCAGCCTAATACCTCTTGCTCTCAACAATGACGTATTTGATACCAAACCAAAGTTTATCTAATCGTCGGTGTTTCGGGGAATTAACACCCTAGAGGTTGGTTGGGATACAACCTCCACAGAGCAGGGGCGTACTACTTAACAGAGACTCACACAACCATGCACGTTCAGAAAAACTGAATAGAGCAGAATGAGATATTTACCCGTTGGTCCTACGTTTGAAGTAGATCCACGTGGAGTCCAAACTCCCTGCAACCGTCCTTCCTCCTTAACCTGAAATACAAGAAGAAACCAGCACAAAGGACAAGTTGTACAGCATATATCTACTCTATACGTTAGTGAGATTCATATAAAACATTAAATAAATCATAATGAATGCTTGTATAACAAATATTCTTCATACATTAAAGCATACACTAACACGTTTATTTCGGGAACAGCATGATACTTCTGTATTATAAAAATAGTACGTACAAAAGTAAGTGGAGAGATCACCTGATCCTTCCAAGGCCTTCGCAGACCGTCATCCGGATCCGTCCAGCCCTTGCCTCGCTAAGACTCCTTCCAAATGAGTGCATACGAGATAACATATAAAGGGATGTGTATCTCAAGGAAAAAAGGGTTTCCTGAAATGAACTGGGAAAGTGCAGGAGGCACGGGGAATCAGACTTGGATAGGGAACCAACAGAGTATAATAATAATAATTCTCTCTCTCCCTTTAGGCCATACATATGAGGTCTTTTTATAGTCCCTCCAAGTAGTTTCAGCAGTTGGAAACAGTTGGCCACGGGCTGGGGTGGTTGAACTACCTGAGTAACCATCAACCCAGCGCGAAATTAGGGATTTTTATATATTTTTTAATCATTTAAATGGCATACGCGGAAAATTCTAGCTGTACTCGCGTATACACGCGGAAAAACACGGGCATAGTCGTGTATGGAGGATTTTACACTATTTTTAAGTGAATTTGTCCAAGTCTGTAGGAATGGGTGCCCATAAAGCCATAAAGCAATCATGAATCATGTCAAGGTGAGAAATGATGCTATAACAGATGCCCCCTAATATATGAGGTCAGAAGGGGTACATGATGGCCGAAATGTATTATGCACATAGAAAGAACTTCACAAGGACAAGAGAGGACTTTACCAGATTTCAGCCTGCCAAAAACCAATGAAAGAAACCAGAGAGTCAACACATGCTGAGGCGGGCATACCCATGCTCAGTCAAAAATACATCATATATATATAAAGTACTGAATAGATCCAACATGTATACAAGTATAGCTGAACTGTAAGTACATAATGAATCATCTGAGCAGGGCCCGGAAATACAAGTCTGAATCAATGTCCAAGTATCACATATAGAAAGTTGATCAAAAGATGGTGCAACTGGATGTCTGATCAAATAAGTAACTGAATCTCCAAGTACCGGATCATAAGAGGTGGATCAAACGGTACAATCATGCAACTCGGGGATCAACATATAAGATGCTACTGTGCTGAACTGCAACATATAAGGGTGGACGGCATCACTGGCAGATACTGAAAGGACTGTCAAAAGTGAACCGAAGAATGCTGATGCAACCCGAGGTCTTCACCGATCACTATGGCACAATTCTACACACTGGGAATAAATGAGCTGAAGTCGACCATGTGAGAAATCGTTGGATTACCGGGCATTGATGTATCCCGTTAACCAACACGAGACAACCCACCGATAATGATAATGAGTGTCAAGGTGCCCCAGTACAATCTGAAAAGTGCGAATGAATGAGTTGAAGTCGAACACTTGAAAGAATCTACCAATCAGGAGGCAATGATGAATCCCCACTGTCGATAGCGAAGAGTCTGCCACTGATGACCGCAAACCCTAAGGTACTGACAAAAAGACTCTAGATCTTGTTCCCAGAGCAATGAGTCGGAGTCGATGGGAAAAGATCTGCTGGAAGGAAGGCATTAAGGCATCCCACATCAGTCCAGCGCGAGTGTAACCCGCAGGCCAAGATTTGGAAAGAATCGGACGAAGGAGAGTGATGGAACCAAAACCGAAGTACGTTTCCGACGTGCACAAGATGAAGCTAGCGCACGGAAGAAACCCTCTGAACCAACCAATAATGAAAGCCGACACAGAGGCGAGAAATCCACCGATAGGGTCAAATGGAAATCCAGGTACTGCACGAATCCCAAGTGTGATAATGTGTGCTGACGTCGAACACAGGGGAAACCACTCAGTCAAAGACCCATGATGATGATCAAATGCTGAGCACGAGGTCACCTATCAATGATGAAAATAGGCCCAAGGTGCAGCTCTAGGTTTTCTCTCAGAGCAATGTGTCGTAGTCGATAAGAGACAAACCCGCCGGCAAGAAGTCAATGGGGACCTTCTCAAACCAGCACGAGCAGAAGACCAAAACATCTGATGTGATAGAACATGATACCGACAAGACCGGGAAGGCCGACTGAATAATGAGTCAAGAGACACCACAGAATGGCCGACTCAGGCTAAACTTCCCTTGAACAAAAAAGCACGACTCTGTGATGACCATGGCAGTAAAAAGTGACACTGTATAAGTCTGTCCTGCAGGAGGCAAAACAAACTCTCCATATGATTGGAAGAGATAACCAACCAGGGGAGAAATGACAAGTGAAACATGGTAAAGGCTGAACCTAGGTCAAAACTAGAACCATCCCAAATGAAGGAAATATATAAGTATATGTGCTTTGTTCAAGGGCGACAAACTGACTCTGTACTGCCATCAAAATAACGAAGATACATCCCGTTCCCGCTCTTTTTGTTATATTTAATTTTTTTGTCTTTTTCATATAATAAGCCTGAAAAGGAATAAAAGAATGCTATGGTACAATGGATAGAACGAGTATCAAGAAACAGATGCTCTAGTTCCTGGGATAGGAACGATCCTATGCTCAATGCAAGGTGGCAGAAACTGGTAAGCGATACTCAAAGGAATGTTCCATCCATGGGTAAAAAGGGTGTCAAGTCACGATAGCTAAGTGCATGCAATGGTTAACTTGTACAGACAGTCAAGGTCAAAAGATGGCTTAAACATCGAGTCCAAATGAAGCCGGCTAAAGGCCAGGATAAACAAGTAGCCAATATGCAATGCAGTAATACAACTTAACGACACCAGGGAGCCTCTAGGGTATAAGCCAGAAAAATGATAAGTGATGAAGAAGAAGAATGAAGCTTCAACACAGAAGACATGGCGGGACTAAAGAGGACTCCCGAGCCTACATAAAAAGCAGCATGGGCAACAAGTGATAGCGAAGAACTAACTAGGAAGCCCATGTAAAGGAAGGCTCTACCATCAAGTCATGATTAAAAATCGGCGAGTGAAATGGGTGTAATGATCATGACCTAATGGGATCGACCCTAAGGCAAGTGATCAGTATAGAGGCTAGAATGCAAGATGCAACGGAAAGTGATTCCCTAACCTATATGCCAGTGAAGATCATATACCTGCCGTGAAGAGTCTGAAATCATGGATCAAAAACCGGGAAAAGTCTCAAAATCGTCAAAATGTACCTGAAAACATACCAAACTGGGCACTTCCAAGCAATCGAGTTATACAGCGTAAGATAGATCGAAAAACTAAGCATAAAGAAATTTTTGCGAAAATTTTCAATTCAACTGACCTCTATCCGGAAATTGACAGCATTTAGGGTATGGTACGATTCTGATGACATCCTTCTCTGAGAAGATTCCTGAGCTTCGACCCCAAAGATTGCAATTTTTAAACTTATATTATTTTTTTGGATTTTTTCAATATATGTGAAAAAAAACGAAAAACAAGCTATATACAAAAGCAAAATGCCTGGCCGAAGCCTAGGCATAATACTCTCTCAAGTAGAGCCCATTTCGGGGCTCCGCCAACGGGGGAGGCAACCAAAGTATTGCCTCAACCATAAAGGGATCTACCCCTATCCCTTCCGAGGGCACAACGAATCCCAATGACCGAGCGGATGTAATCGGACGAAGCTTTTGCCTCACCGGCTTAGTGTTTTCATACGTCTTGATCTCATGCTGGACGATAGATGGGTCTATGCCAGGCATTTCCTCATAAGACCAAGCAAAAACATCCCTATACTCTTTGAAGAGCTCGGTATAGATTTGAATCTCTTCATGGGAACATTCAGCTCCAACGAAGACATTCTCGATAATGTTGGGATTCCTGGAGATGTTCACCGGGATAGTAGGAGAGATCACAACCATGTTCCCTTCAGCATAAACCTGTGCTGGTGCTAAGGGGCTCAAGACTGGGTGAACAGGTCCAGGAGACTGAGGACTTGGAAAACTAGCTTCGACTTCGCTTAAGTCAGGTAGGAAGTAAGACCGATGATGCAAGTCATCCCACGGTCTCTCTATACCTGTCATTGCTTCCAGGATGGCCTCTTCAGATGGAAGAGTGGTATCTAGACAATCCCGGGCAGAAGAAGAAGTAAGCGTCCAAGCCGGAGCCACATCACCATCCAACTCTTCCGGCGAAAGAGGAGCTGGATCAGACTCTGCAGTGTCAACAACAGACTGATATGCAATCTCAGCTGCAGAAATCGGGAATGCCATTCCACCCACTTGCCCTTCTTCCAATGTGGCAGTTGGAGAAGGTAAGGTCTAAGGGTCCAAAAAATAATGAGTTCGAAAGAACTCTCTTCGAAGGGGAGCCTTGGAGGATGAAATAGCATTAATAGACACCTTAGGAGGAGGAAGATCAAAAGAACCCATCAGGGAAGAATACATTCCAACTCCTAGATTTTCGACAGGCGCCTTAGTATTATCCAACTTAGGCACAGATGAGTCAGAAGGCGCATCCAGGTCTACAGGAGGACAGTCTAGTTGATCCACTGTAACGATCCTCCCTTCGTGGGGGAAACATACAATTCGAAATAGTGAGGATGCAATAGCATCCATGTCATATATCCAGTTCCTCCCCAACAGAAGGTTGTAGTCCAAGGCTGCATCCACTACCTCAACCTCTATGTTAACGGTTTTTCCCCCAACACAGATGGGCAAAGCCGGGAAAATACCATGGGGTCTGTGAGAATGACCATCGAATGCAGTAAGAACAGTGCTAGATGGAACAGCTTTGGGAGATCCAAGTGTCTTCCAGCATGCGAGAGACATCACGCAAGTAGAAGCACCCTCATCAACGACCGTGCGAAAGATATTAGTCTTCCGATACGATGATTTAATATGGAAGGCCATATGATGAGGAAGTCTCTTTTTAAAATTCTTCATATCAAAGGTAATCAGAAGAGAATTTTTCGGATCTATAGCTCCAATGGCAGTGAGCAAAGCACTGCGCTGAGCCGGACAAGACTGGAGTACCTCTAACGCTGACATAGCACAAGGACTCTGCGCCAGATCTTCTACAATCGAGTAGTTCTGGGCAGCTCTCATGTTCGGATTAATCGTTGATCGCTTAGAGGATGCCTTCGGTATCCGAGGCATAGACTCGACAGTTGGCTTCGTGATATGAAGCGGCTCAGTAGCATCAGGAACTTCCTTAGCTTTCGAAGATTCCTCTCCGCCATAATCACGGGATCTCGTAGCGACATCCACGTGAGCACTCATCATAAAGATGTTCGATGGAATTTCCCCTTCCTGGGCACCTCCAGAGGAAGCCCCAGGATTTTGGTTCGCGCCAACAATTAATTGCTGCCCTTGGGGAAAAGGGTTTGTTAGCACAGCCTGGGAACTAGAAGAACCCTGCTGAGATAACAGGCGCTGAGCATCCCGAATTTTCGGGCAAAGATGCGTGAGATATCTCATACCTTGTCTGCATGGAAACTTCTGTCTTCTTTTCTCCTTTGAATTCTCACCAACACGCTGCTGGTTTTATTTGTATTTCCTCCTAATTTCGCTCTTCTTCTGTTATTACGTCCCTCTTTCTCTTCCCCATCTCCGATTGTTGATTTCCTTTGTGATTCAAAGCTAACAACATTTATGGACAAAGACTGAGAAGGGGATGAATCAGCAGGCACAGCCTGACCAAAAGGAGTAGATTGTAAAGACAACTGCTGCAATTGAGAAAGCAGGCTGGCTGCACTACTATTGACCGATCCGACAAGCCCATCACCATGCGGACCAGGTTTGGGTTTCGATAAATCCAACTTGGAGCGAGGAGCATTGGGCAAATACTTATAAAGTACCCCAGACTGAGAATAGATCAGTTCTAACTGCTGGGCCCTAAAAATGGCCTGCTCCTCGGAAAATACCCCAGATAGGGATACATCCTTTGAAATGTCCGACTGCAGAGATTTCAAAAACCACTCGAGAAGGAATTCACCTGGAATATGAGCTTTGATAAGCCTCTTCCTTCTCCTCCATTCCTGAATGTGATCAGAAATGTGAGTTGCCTCATCCTGCTTAAAATTAGCCAAGAGTTCGGTCCCAGCCTCATATCTGACAGGCAACTGAAAATGGTTAAGAAATGTGACAGCCAGTTCTCCAAATGTGGCGAAACTGCCCCCAGTGAGCTCTATATACCATTTGGCAGCATTCCCAGTTAGGGTGCGTTGAAATAATCTCAACCTAATCGAATCATCGATCAGGGAGTTCGATGAGCACCATAAGTGGAAAGTGGTAATGTGGTCCGCCGGATCCTCTCCATTCTTACCTTCAAACTTTGGAATGTCTGAAGGAAGTTTGGTCGGGACCGGAGGCCACCCCGGACTATACCGAATCGGGTCATTAGTTAACTTCGACAAGTCTGGCAAGTTTAACGTTGCCAGAAATGGTAATCGAGGCGGAGCTTGAGAATTCCATCCTTGATGGGATGGATTTCCAACATTCTGAAAAGAATAGCCTGGATTTGATGAGGCACCAGGCTGCCAGAAAGGACCCGTAGAAAACGGAGAAGAACCTCCTCCCCACGCCAAGTTACCAAAACCCAGACTAGTTCCCCCCGCTGAAGTATTGACTGAAGAGGAAAGCCCCTGGTAGGGGTTCCACGCATTAGACAGAGGAGAAAAAGACTGATAAGCACTCGATGAAGGGAAAGAAGCATTCCCTTGATGACCCGCGAAGAACTGATTCCCTGCCCCAGCCGTTGTAAAGACAGGATTCCACCCTGTAAAAGTAGTCGAGCTTTGCCCCCCAGACCAAGGGTTGAAACTCTGGGTCCGGGACGTAAAAGGAAACGACCCTAAAGAAGGATTGGAACTGGGAATATGCCCAGTCCCAAAGGGGAAACCCTGGAACGAAGCTGATCCACTAGCCATGTTAGACATGGGCGTAGATCCAGCTGCACCGGCGGAAAAGGAAAAAGAGGGATTTCCACTAATGGACATCCCTAAACAGAAGGGACCAGAATGAGAAGCATATGCTTGGGTGAACCCAGAGCCAAACATAGTAGTGCTAGAAGCAATCGAAGATGAAGCAATAGTGCCCCCTGCCTCGACAAAAACAGGGGTCTGAATGCCTGCAGCACTCACGGTAGAAGCCGCGTTCCCAGTCGTGGCCATCGAAAGATAAGAATGATATGGAAGATCTGGCGGTCTCTCAGACTCCGCTCCGATGTAGTGAAGAACAAACGGATGATCAGGAGGAAGAGGAGATGGACCTGTAGCAGGAGGCTCAGGTACGTCTTCGACTTGAAAATCTTCTTCCTGAGGAAAAATAACTCGCGAGGTGAGCGGAACGCTCCTCTCGGGACCAACACCGGAATCAGCAACGAAACCTTCAGACCTTGGTGGAGGATCTCTCTCCACAGCGTCAGACTCAACAGGGTGGTAACCACCTGCTAAATCGCTCCTACGCCTTCTCGAAGAAGGCTCTGCACTCTCGGGAGATAACCCCCGGATTCTCCTCGAACGTCGAGGCGCTTGATCAGCCACTTTTATAGATTTATTATATTAGACTCAAAAAGTGAAAAGCTAGGCAAGCTAGGAGCAAAGAGCACTCACTAAAAATAAAAATCCCTGAGAAACAGCAAGCAAACAGCCTTCAAGTATTTCCGCTCCGGGTGATGAGGACCGGACACCAAAATACAGAAAAGCGAAGTATAGGGCCTTCCGAAAGCAGTCTGGGATGATTAGGGCCCAGAACAACTAGCGAAGGTATCAGAAACAGTTACGCCGACCTCCTAACGACAGCCTTTTCCGGCTCAAGCACCCAAGCTTCGCAAGGGCACCCCCCAGAAGTACTGCTGAAAGTGATGCGACGTCTGCCTCAGGTACCACGGGTATTCCCCCCCGCAGTCACCTGTATGGAACCTAGGAGTGGCAACTATGGACACCAATCAGACGGGTCGTAAGTGAACGGTCTTCGAGGCCGATTCAGCCAACGAGGGGGCTCCTTCTTCAACCTTCACTTCCCCTCGCGCTTGAATCTCGGATGAGAGCTTTCCCAGTCCACCTCACGGAGTTGGATTTCGCTCAATTAATCAACTTCTATGTTTATTTGAGCGGCCTTGGAGAGTTAACTCTCCACTCACCTATTCCAAGGCCCTACAACCTAGCTAGTTGGTGATCGACACTTAGTAAAACTTGCTAGTTGATTTTAGATTAAATCGCTTATTTTAAGGGTTGTTGTATTAAGTCACAAGGATATGGAGATGAAACCAATGGTGTTTTGACGCAAAAGAAATTAATAAAAACTTAACTACATGCACATGCAGTTCTTTGTCTTTCAATGAAGAGAAATTTCTATACAGGTTCTACGAGACTAAAAAATTGTATTTTTCTTTTCGAATTGCAAACTCACACTCACAAAAAATAAGAATCTAACTAAATGATTCAATGCACCTAATGCAAATCACTACAAGCATGTAAATTCTAAGATGCAAAAGTCTCTTGAAACAAGGTGAAATTTCCCAAAAAGCTCCTTCAGTTTTAACTCATCTTTTGTTGTCCAGAAAGCCAATTCTTGAAAACAAGAACTCTTAATATAAGACACCAAAACACTTAACAACAAGAAGAAGAAATCAAATGACAACTCCTCCTCAAAATCAAGTCGGAAACTAGAAGCAAGAAACTTCACAAAAGCTCCAAAAGATATGGCCAAACGAAAATGAAAATGCAACAACAAAAACAAAAACAAGAGACAATGTTTTTTGAGTTTTTGAAATGCAAAAAACAAAAAGCAAAACAAATGTTTTTTGGGCTTTTTAGTTTTATAAAACAAGAGCTCAAAAAGACCAAGCACAAACTATCAAAATCCAAGCCAAAACGAGACCGAATTTCAAGCACAAACTTCAACTATGCTCCCAAACCTTATAAAGCTAATGATAGCAAGATCAATAAGAGCAATGGAAGACCAAAAACTCAGCCAATCAGCCTAGACAAATAGTGCAAACTCGCTGCAACAAAAGACTCCAAAGAAGCAAGAAAGGTTCTTCGAAAATTGCAACAAAACCCTAGCCTATGGAACTCAAGAAAACCAATCGAAAACGAAGCAAAAATCGCAATGCAAAGCACAACACAAAGATAGGAGCGAGTCAGTGAGCAGAAGCTCTATGTTCTGATAAAGCAGAACATCCAAGAATGCTCAGAAAGCGATCTTGGAACTCAATCCAGGAGTGCCATCACCAACAAGAACACTTTGCCAAAAAGATTAGTTTTCGAAAAAATGAAAGAGAAACAAGACTTGAAACCACTTCCTTCACACTCCAGTAAATACAGAGACACTGTAGACACAGGCCTCCACAGCCAGAAAGGACCAGAAAGCCAATAAACCCAAAAATTCAAAATCTGCCTAGGTATACGCGACCTTGCAGTTATGCAACCAGCGTGTATACGCGTCTGTGTTAAGGGAAACTCGCGTATACGTGGGTCCCTTTAGACAAACTCGCGTGTATACGCGACTGTGTGCAGAAAAAAGAGCGTATACAAAGAAAGATAATGAAAAACAAAAAAGACAAGCCTGGGAAAGACACCAAGACTTCAGACTGATTGCAAGAAAACAAACTGGACTGCAAAAGACAGAAAAAACTGTTGGCAACCTACCAAACAACTGAAACAACCCAACAGGAGAATCACAAGAATGTGATCCCCAACGGAGTCGCCAGTTCTGTTTCGGGGAATTAACACCCTAGAGGTTGGTTGGGATACAACCTCCACAGAGCAGGGGCGTACTACTTAACAGAGACTCACACAACCATGCACGTTCAGAAAAACTAAATAGAGCATAATGAGAGATTTACCCGTTGGTCCTACGTTTGAAGTAGATCCACGTGGAGTCCAAACTCCCTGCAACCGTCCTTCCTCCTTAACCTGAAATACAAGAAGAAACCAGCACAAAGGACAAGTTGTACAGCATATATCTACTCTATACGTTAGTGAGATTCATATAAAACATTAAATAACTCATAATGAATGCTTGTATAACAAATATTCTCATACATAAAAGCATACACTAACATGTTTATTTCGGGAACAGCATGATACTTCTGTATTATAAATAGTGCGTACAAAAGTAATCAAGAGGAGAGATCACCTGATCCTTCCAAGGCCTTCGCAGACCGTCGTCCGGATCCGTCCAACCCTTGCCTCGCTAAGACTCCTTCCAAACTGGTGCATACGAGATAACATATAAAGGGATGTGTATCTCAAGGAAACAAGGGTTTCCTACAATGAACTGGGAAAGTGCAGGAGGCACGGGGAATCGGACTTGGATAGGGAATACCAACAGAGTATAATATCAATAATTCTCTCTCTCCCTTAGGCCATACACATGAGGGCTTTTTATAGTCCCTCCAAGTAGTTTCAGCAATTGGAAACAGTTGGCCACGGGCTGGGGTGGTTGAACTACCTGAGTAACCATCAACCCAGCGTGAAATTAGGGATTTTTTATATATTTTTTAATCATTTTAATGGCATACGCGGAAAATTCTAGCTGTACTCACGTATACACGCAGAAAAACACGGGCATAGTCGCGTATGGAGGATTTTACACTGTTTTTAAGTGAATTTGTCCAAGTCTGTAGGAATGGGTGCCCATAAAGCCATAAAGCAATCATGAATCATGTCAAGGTGAGAAATGATGCTATAACCGTCGGAGATAAAATTTATCGTCGTGGTGTTGATACAATTTTAAGGAGGTGCCTCACTCATGAGGAGGCCGAGAAGGTTCTAAATGATTTTCATTTTGGGGCTTGTGGTGGACACTTGTCTCGATATGCTACAGTGTAGATGATACTTCATGTTGGTTACTTTTGGCCTACCATATTTTGCAACTGCATTGTTGGTTATGTATTATATTCTTTCCACGATTAGTCACACGCGCATGGTTATATTCTTTTGGACCCTATTTTTCAGTGGGCAGACCCTCCCATGGTTTTGTGCATGGGTTTTCACATGGTTTTGGGGCATGATGGTTTTCGGCCCCTAGTATTTTGTAAATCCGATCAAGGGAACTACAGTTATGTTCTGATCCATGGTTAATGGATTGGGGTTTATGAATGCTTCAGAATGTATATATGTGTTGTAACACTAAAATAAATATAATGAAAAACCAAGCTGGTAGTCCCGATTTGGGATCCAGGGGAAAATCTTTGTGTATATCTGTTTTATGTTTTATTCTGTCGCTATTTTTTATTTTTTGTTTTTAAGATTCCTTTGTAGATCATTTTTGTACAGTGTTAAAACCTACAAGCATCCTCAAGGTCAAAAGTTGTCATGTGTTCCAGATATTTGATCATAAAATCCACAAATCGCCAGTGCCGATGCATCATGTTATCATCGTGGGACCGTTTATAAATGGGCCATTGACTTCATGACCTGCAACCCTCATTCATCCGGGGGGCATGGTTATATTATTGTTGTAGTAGACTACTTTACCAAGTGGGCTGAAGCAATGCCTACATTCAATAACACATGTGAAACAACTTCATTATTATTTTTCAATCATGTCATCTCACGGTTTGGTGTTCCACAAGCTATAGTTGTTGAGATTCAACAAGATGATGATCCTAGTGAAAATTAAGCACCTACACTAGGATGGAGCCTCGAGCTATTTTTAGATGGAAGTATATTTTTAGAACGGATGAGAAAATTCTATTTATAGCAGAAGTCTATTTATAGATGGTGAGAAAAATATATTTATAGATGATATTATATTTTTAGATGTATTTGCGAAGTCTATTTATAGATCACATGTCTATTTGTAGATGCATGTTGACTATTATTATCCCTTAATAATAGTTGGACAATAAATATTAATCTATTCTCATGGAGCACTTGGAATCAGTTAACTGAAGTGGAAAACCAGTTAGCTGAAGGAATTTTGAGTTCAAAGGTTGGTTGGTGGGACATGCAAGTGGAATTAGTTGTAACTGAGTGATTCAAAGTTGTAATAGAGTTGGATGTGTAGTTATGTGAGTTGTAAAGTAGTTTAACTCAATTTTGCTAGTTGTAACTGAAGATACACTAGTGAGAGATCAGTGAATTAAATATTAAATTAGTTCACATGGAGTAATCTCACATGCAACTAAAGATTTACTATTGTTAACTACATGCATGTCAGATCTAGTGGAGACCCAGTTGAGAGGTAGGTGAAAGGGATAGTTGATTATCAGTTGTACTATATTGGATTGCACTCTTGCAATCCAAAAACACATTTGATATGCTCATGAGGATTGCACAGTCAAGGAGGGCATGATTGCATCGAATTGGTCTTTGTAATGATCTTGGATTGCGTAGTGGAGGCAGGTCGTTGTGAGGTAGAAATTTGGCTAAGGCATTTGTCAATTTCTGCAAGACAGTGTGAGACGATTGTATATTGTACTGAGAGCTCTTGGATTAGAGTTTTGTATGAGATTTTTTCATGATCCATGATATATACATAATATATGATAGTGGGGCTTTTAGCTTTTTTCTTTCTTGGTAAAGATATGTGTTATGTGTGAATGATATTTCTTCATGTGTTTGCAATTGGCGGTCGTGTTTTAAAGTTCCGCAAGAATTTTTGTAGAAGTGATTATGTATTTAAGAGTGGCATATAATTCTTAGATCAAGAGAATACATGCAATACATAATTGTATTAAAATTTCTACATGGTATCAGAGCACAGAAGATTGCAATTTTGAAGCAGGGGCTGAGATTGTTGGTGGAAACAATTCGAATTTGCTGCAAGAATTTCTTGGTGCTACAATTGAGTAAACATTGAAATGGCTTTCAATGGCTTGCAGCTATAGTACGCACTCATGGGTAGCTCGAACTACATTGTCTATAAGGATAGGATGGAGGCAATGCTTGAAGAAAATGGCTTGAAGGAATTCATCGACAGTGATGTTCCTAAGCCCACTTTGACGGATGCTACATTATTGGATGCATGGAAAAAGAAAGTAGTGAAGGCAAGAAGGATTATTTTGGAAGGTGTAAAAGACCACATTGTCTTAAGCCTTCATGGGAAAGCCACTCCATATGCTATGTGGAAGGCTTTGACGGATCTTTTCCAAAGCAGCAGCGACCATAGGAAATTGGTGCTGAAGGATAAACTCAGAAAGATCAAGATGGAAAAGGGAAAAAATATTCCAAAGTATCTCACAAATTTTGTCCAATGTCAGGATGAACTGGGGAGTGTGGGAATCACTGTTTCTGATGATGATTTGGTGATATTGTCTCTCTTGGGACTTACTAAGAGTTGGCACAATTATGAAGACTCTATCAACGGACGAGAAAAATTTTCAGATTGGGAACGACTGTGGTCGGATCTAGTGCAGGAGGAGTTCAGGCGGAACACTAGAGATGGCTCTTCATCAAAGCATGATGATGACGAGGATTTTCTTTGGCTGCCAAGGCAAGGAAAGAGAAGGGGAATAAATTCCATTCAAAATCCGAGTCTAAAGGTAAGAAGTTGGATTTGTCCAAGGTGAAGTGTTTTCACTGTCACGAACACTGGGACATCTCACCACTAACTTCCCACAAAAGAATAATAACAATAAGGTTGTTGGAGTTGTAGCTAGTGAGTCCCTTGCCTCGCAATTTGAACTTGATTTCTCTTTGATCACATGCATGGTGTCAAGTGCAATGGGATCAACGTGGTATATTGATAGTGGTGCTTCCTTCCACATGACAGGAGATAAGGAGCTTTTCAGTGACTTGGAGGAGAAATATCTCCACATGCATATAGAGATGGGCGACGATGGATGATACAGTGTGACTGACATTAGTATCATTAACTTTGAGAGGGAGTCAGGTAAACCATTTCAATTGAAATATGTTATGCATGTTCCAGGTTTGAAGAAAAACTTGGTCTCAGTTGCGATGTTGGAGGACAAAGGCTATGACATTTTTTTCAGCGATGGAAAAGCTTTCATGTGACATAAAACAACGTGTCAATCCAAGGATAGGGATTCAAGTTAAGAATCTCTACAAGCTAGAGGTAGATGGTTGCGATGCCATGATGAGCAAGGCAGAAAAAGTGGTGAGATGGGATGAGGGCGAATTATGGCACAGGCGATTGGGCCATATTCATCGTGGAGCCTTAAAAGTCATGCAACAAATATTTACTGGACTTCCAATGGGAACACTTGCTCAGTTAGATCAATGCAAGGGTTGCACCATGGGGAAGTATGTAAATTACACCTTTCATGAAAAGGAGAATCGTGCTTCGGTGATCTTGGAGAGAGTTCACATAGACGTGTGTGGACCATTATCGGTTGTTTCAACAACAAAACACAGGTATTATGTTATTCTTTTTATGACTTTTCTCGTAAATGCTAGATCTTCTTCATGCAGAAGAAGGATCAAACATTCTCAAATTTCTGAGAGTTTAAGGCATTGGTGGAGAAAGAGTCGGGGAAGCAAGTGAAGGCTCTGAGGAGCGATAATGGTGGAGAATACATCTCTAACGAATTCAAATACTTCTGTAGTAAATAAGGAATTCGAAGAGAACTCATAGTGCCTCATAACCCATAGAAAAATGGGGTCATGGAGAGGAAGAACAGAATGATCGTGGGTGCAGCATGAGAAATGTTGCATGATTAGGGCCTACCAATGCATTTGTGGGCGGAAGCATGCAACGCTGCATTTTATGTGCAAAACCATTGTCCTCATAGAGTACTTGGCATGATTACACCTGTAGAAGCTTTCACTGGTAAGAAACTGGATGTTTCTCAGTTTAACATTTTTGGCTCATCTGTTTATGTGCATGTGACCAAGAAAACCAGGAAGAAGCTGGAGCCGACTGTTGAAGTTGGGATATTTGTGGGGTACACAGAAACACCCCATAATTATCGTGTGTATTTTCTTAATAGTAAGATGACTGCTACGCGACGGGATATAAAATTCGATGAGGGGAAATCCATGCAGTTGTCGCTTGAGAGGGAGCTGGACTTGCATGCAGAGGAGGAATTATTGTTCCCAAAGATGAGTATCTAGATGTGGATCAACCACAGGAGGAGGTTCATGGAGTGGAGTAGTCCACTCATGCAGAGCCAAACATCAGAACTAGCAAAAGGCGTACCATAGAAGCTGAAAGGTTGAGACTTGATGCTGCACAGAATGTAGGAGTCCCTACTTCACAGTGCAGATAAAGACAGTGTCATGATCGATTCATTGGATACATGGATCTCATGAGAAAATGTATTTTGACTGAGCCATCTTCTTTTTAGGAAGTAGTGCAGGAGCCCACATGGATAGATGCAATGGTGGAGTATGACTCCATTGTCAGAAACAGTTCTTGGGAAATTTTTCCAAGGCTGGTTGATAAATCAGTGGTAGGTTCAACATGGATATACAAGGTAAATCAAGTTGTTTATGGGAGTGTTGAGAAATACAAGGCCAGATTTGTGGCTCGGGGATTCTCATAGATTGAGGGGATTGATTATGAAGAAACCTTTGCACCTGTCGCACAGTATTCTTCCATAAGGACCATCCTTTCTCTCTTAGCGCAAATGGGTTGGCACATTCATCAAATGGATGTGAAGATTGTGTTTATCAATGGGATCATAGAGGAAGAGGTGTACATTGATCATCCTGAAGGATTTGAGATCTTCAGCAGCGAGTCGCATGTGTGCAGACTCAAAAGAGAATTGTATGGGCTGAAGAAAGCACCTCGTGCTTGGTACACTTGGATAGACAACTATTTCACTGGACTTGGCTTCACAAAGAGTGAAGTGGATGAAAACCTATACCAAATTGTGGTGGAGGGTAAGCTTTTAATCATTTCTCTTTATGTTGATGATTTAATACTGACTAGTGATGAGCAGCTGATACACTCATGCAAGGAGGAACTTGCAAAGGATTTCGAGATGAAGGATATGGGCCTCCTTCATTATTTCCTTGGATTGGAAATATGGCAGCGAGATGGTGAAATTTTTTTGTCTCAAGGAAAGTATGCAACGGAGATGATGGGTAAGTTTCAAATGGAGGGCTGCAAACCCATGGATACTCCTCTTCCAAGAAATTGGAAGAAAGAGGACGCTACATCTGGAGAGGTAGTGGATGCTACTGTCTATTAACAGTTAGTGGGTTTGCTAATGTATTTAGTGAATACAAGACCAGACATATGCTATGTGGTGAACCAGCTTAATCAAGCGATTTTTAAGCCTACCAAGCTCTTTTGGAAGGCAGGCAAGCATGTCCTAAGATACCTGAGGGACACATCTGAGTATGGATTGTGATATAGAAATATGGATGAGGTGAAGTTGCATGGCTTCACAGATGCAGATTGGGTGGGCAGCCCAACGGAGAGAAAGAGCACATCAGGAGGGATATTCAATATCGGATCTACAATTTTTTCTTGGTACAACAGGAAACAAAGATCCATGGCACTCAGTTCAGCGAAAGCGAAATACATGGTGGAAAGTCAAGTTGCATGTGAGGCTATCTGGATGAGAAAGATCTTGGTTGGTTTGTTTGGTTCTCATTTATATCCTACAGTGATTCATTGTGATAATCAAAGTTTCATTAACTCTCGATTAATCATATGTTTCATGATAGATCTAAGCATATAGATATTCGGTATCATCATATCAGAGATTATGTGCAGTGGAAGATCATGTTGTTTCAGTACATTCCTACGGAGGATCACGATGCATATATTCTGATGAAGGCACTCACAAGGAGAAAATTTGAATACCATAGAGATAGGATCGGGGTGAAGGATAATCCCTTTCTTGTTGAGAGGGAGTGTTGAGATTCAAAAAGATGATGATCCTAGTGGAAATTAAGCACCTACACTAGGATGGAACCTCGGGCTATTTTTAGGTTGAAGTCTATTTTTAGAACAGATGAGAAAATTCTATTTATAACAGAAGTCTATTTATAGATGATGGGAAAATTCTATTTATATATGATGTTATATTTTTATATGTATGTCCGAAGTCTATTTTTAGATCGCATGACTATTTATAGATGCATGTTGACTATTATTATCCCTTAATAATAGTTGGACAAAAAATATTAATCTATTCTTATGGAGCACTTGGAATCAATTAACTGAAGTGGAAAACCATTTAGCTGAAGGAATTTCAAGTTCAAATTTTGGTTGGTGGGACATGCAAGTGGACTTAGTTGTAACTGAGTGATTCAAAATTGTAACAAACTTGGATGTGTAGTTATATGAGTTGTAAAGTAGTTTAACTCAATTAAGTGAGTTAAACTCAGTTGTGCTAGTTGTAACTGAAGATACACTAGTGAGAGATCAGTGAACTAAATACTAAATAGTTCACATGCAAATGGAGATTTACTATTGTTAACTACATGCATGTCAGATCCAGTGGAGACCCATTTGATAGGTAGGTGAAAGGGACAGTTGACTATCAGTTGTACTATATTGGATTTCACTCTTGCAAGCCAAACACACATTGGATATGATCATGAGGATTGCGCAGTCAAGGAGGGCATTATTGCATCAAATTGGTCTTTGTAATCATCTTGGATTGCGTAGTGGAGGCAGGTTGTTGTGAGGCACAAAATTGGCTAAGGCATTTGTCAATTTTTGCAAGACAATGTGAGACGATTGTATATTGTATTGAGAGCTCTTGGATTAAAGTTTTGTATGATATTGTTTCATGATCCATGATATATACATAATATATAATAGTGGGTTTTTGAGCTTTATGCTTTCCCGGTAAACATCTGTGTTATGTGTGAATGATCTTTCTTCATGTGTTTGCAATTGGCGATCGTGTTTTAAATTTCTGCAAAAAATTTTGTAGAAGTGATTCAGTATTTAAAAGTGGCATATAATTGTTAGATCAGGAGAATCTAGGCAATACATAATTGTATTAAAATTTCTACAATAGTCACAAATCATGGTAAGCATTTTTGCAATCACATGATGAATGATTTGACTGCCAAATTAGGACTGTCACATGATAGTTCTACTCCTTATTATCCACAATTCAATGGACAATTTGAAGCTAGATTCTTAAACGAATGATTCAACGAATGATAGGAGTTCATAAACGAAATTGGAATTTAATATTGTACTCAGTTTTGTGGGCATACCGAACCTCGGTGAGAAATGCAACCGGAATTACCCCCTTTCAATTGGTGTATGGTCTGGAAGCTATCTTGCCTATCCAATGTGAAATACCATCGTTAAAACTTGTTTTTGACTTGTTACCTGACACCTCTGCTAAAGAAGCATGCCTTTTTAACCTCATCCATCTTGATGAAACACATCGTGAAGCCGCATTAGCCAATGGAGCACATAAGAGACAAATAAAGGCACAATATGACCAACATGCCCAGCCTCACATCTTCTTAGATGGTGACCTGGTCTTACTTTATGATCATGAAGCTGGTGTAATAGGTACAAGAAAATTTGAGCCATTATGGCATGGCCCCTACATTGTCAAAATAATTATGGCTAAGGCCACTTACGATTTAGCAGATTATGATGGAATTCCATTAGCA
This sequence comes from Pinus albicaulis, assembly GCA_034641835.2. Lineage (NCBI taxonomy): Eukaryota > Viridiplantae > Streptophyta > Pinopsida > Pinales > Pinaceae > Pinus > Pinus albicaulis. The sequence goes on from CM076578.1 coordinate 752,126,364, forward strand.
CAGCCTCGAAATGGGTTGTATCTTAAACATTACTATGCTTAGTTGAGCGTAGTAAACTTTTGTATTATATTGTGTATATGCCTTTGATTTGCATTATTTTCTTAGTTTTTTTTCTAGAGTTTTCTTGAAGTTAGTAATCTGATTTACATTTCATCTCATATGTCTGAATATTTGGAACCATTCATTGGGTATGCTAATGGTGCTATTCATAGTATGCAGAATCTATCCTCTACAGCATGGGCCATTTTCACTCCAAGCATAAATTTAGTGATTTTTCAAGGGATTTATATTGGTTGATATACAAACAATATCGTTGAGTATATCGCGTTGACTGAACTTCAATCTGATGCCATTTCATTTGGTATTAACCACATCATAATTAGGTTAGACTCACAACTTATTGTACTGCAACTTACTAGAATTTATACTTTCCGAAATCCAACACTGTATCATATGTTCCTAAGAGTTTGACTTTTGGAAATACATTTTGATTACATTCAATATCAACACATTTCCAGAAATTTGAACACATTAATTGATTCCTTAGTGAGTTATGTTTTAAACAGACATTTGCAACACATGTAAAGACATATTTTCAATTCATGTCACATAATTGAATAGGAGTGCAAAATAAACATAGGAAAACATTGAAACCAAATAGATATATAGTTATAGGTTTTTAAAAAAAATTGTGCCCAAGACACATTGGTCATCTGACCTCAAAATGTATGCAAAATGTCAAAGTAAACTAGTGATGCTCGTGATAAAAAGCTACTGATCTAGCTATCCTATGCAATAACCACATCCAATGGTTAGGAATGGAAATAGTGTGGCGCTGCAGTCTCATAGGTAACTCTTCAATCTGGAAATCCAAAATCCCAAGAGTCAATCCCTCCACATTTTGTTGTAGCTCAGTAAGAGTCTTGGTCATATCTAAATCCCGAAGGACTTCTTTCCCGACAACCCTCCCTGCTTGCTCATCTGCTCCTTGCTCTGGCTAGCCCGCTGGTTGAATTTGACCCACATCTACATACATCAAAACTTTAGTTTAGTCTTGGGAAACATCAAAATACAAAAACATGTAGAAACATTAGAAAAATAAAAAAACATGGTCAAAACATTCTTTCCAATTACACCCCATTGAGCATCGTCTAGTAGAATCAAGTCTGGATCTCCTTGGAAATATACGCTTGTGTATGAATATTGATCTATGATGGTCATCTATAGTCTAAAGCAGGTGAATAATGTAGTAGAGAATATGATGGTCGATTGATCAGCATATGTAGACATCAATTCAACCCATCTCTGCATCTGTGGATCTCTAGTGCCAGATATGCCCAGTGTAACATGTTGTGGTTGCTTCAATGGAATTCGCTCTAATGAAAAGGAAATCAGGATCGAGCCATAGTTTAAATTCTTCTTCCTTCCACCCTTTTCTTTGGTCAACTATTCTTTCATCTGAAAGAGAATAGCTTCAGCCCAGTTAAATATTGTTGGCTCTAAACACTCAAGTGAAAACTGCATGTATGATTTGTTTACCACATGTAGTGTAGCAGAACTAGAAAGCTTTGCAATAGTAAACATGATGGTCCTCAAAGGAAAATCACATACATCATGGATATTTATTTTCCCATCCTTACTTGCTTTAGTCCCTGGATGGCAGTGCTGTAGTATGTAATCTCTCACTGTCTCTCCTCCAAGAGAAGATCCTGAAAGAGAAATGGGAGAACCTTGCCTCGATAATCCAGTGAGAAAATAAATGTCCTCCACCAATATTGGGAGCACTTTGTCCCCAATGTGAAAATCCTATAAAACTAGATCCCATGAATGAACTAGGAACTCCAATAGTTCCATTTGTTGCCTCATCCCTAATAGTATGAAGTATTTAAGCAACCCACAATCTCTTAGGGCTCTTATTATACCCAGATTGTTTAGGGAAATCATATTATGTTCTTCATGTTCTCTTTCTCACCACGTAATCATCATTTTGATCCCATGAATACCTTAAACACAATCATAAGCTTCATTAGGATCCATTTCATGAAAAAAAATTGGGAAATTTCAGGCACACAACAAGAAACAAAAATGAGAATTGTGCCCAACGCACCCCAGGTCAAGGGACAGAGTGTTGCAATGCATCTGGCCTTTAATTTCAGTGCACTGTAATGCACCTTTTGACAATCAAGGTTGTGTTTCCATCTGAGCGTAGTAGATTTACCCTCAAGGGATAAAAACCCTAAAAATTTACCATGAAATGCAATGAAAATGATACTAAAAGAAATAGAAGGTTCATAGCTCCAACCTGGATCAAACGACAAGAGAAATCGTTAACAAAATCTGTCATAGTCGACCGTTGAAGTTTGGGGGAAAATGGTTCAGCTCCTAATTTTCAAATGGTAAATTTGGAATGGTAAAAACACTTTTAATTAGTCAATTTATTTATTTTAAACCATATTTAATGCTATGACTATGGTTTTTATTCAATTTTTATATGAAACAAGTATTTTTAATCCATTTGATGGTTTTCTGAACATATTTTACAGTTGATACAGTGAGATTAGTCATGCACACTTATTGAAAAATGATTTGACCATCCTTATTTTTCAAGCTTTGATAAAAATGAAAAAGGAATTGAAGCGCACTTTTATCTCTTTTTCGAGCTTCGATAACTGTGAAAAAGGAACCCCCTGGTATATTCTTTTAGCTCTTTTCAAAGTCCGATAATGTGAAAATATTTCTGAGCACTTGTCTTTTCGAGCTCATAAAAGTAAATGAAGCGACATCTACACAGTATAAATTTAACACTTTTTCGGACTGAGATAGATTATTTACAAAAAAGGAAAACCTTAGTCGAACATGGCTAAGAGGTTTTCTTAGGTATCATTTTACACTTTTTCGGACCTAAGCGACAAATTTATGAAAAAAATACTCATGGAGTTTTCTTTTGTCCTCTTTTTCAAACTCTCTAAACATGAAAAAAGATCAGGTTTTCACTGTCGTTAGACTCGTTAAAACATAAAATGGCGACGGACTTGTAGATCATGGCAAGATTGAGTTTCATTTATCGCTAGACTCATTAAATTATTAAATAGCGATGGATTCAACCGAAGGGTCGAATTATAGATCAATCATATGTTATCCTCCTCAAGCTTTTTAAAAAATAAAGAGGTACTGGTTGAAAAATGACTGGGAAAAATTTGGGAAAAAGAACAGAATAATTTATGGTAGCAGGTCACTCTTGAAAATGACACTTTCACTCCATCATCATGACTTTTGGGTTGGGTAATATTCTTGAAGGTCCATCATACCTTCAATTCGATTTTTGGTTAATGCTACCAACTCATCTCATTGTCGCCAATATGTTTAAGAGAAGTCATCCAGTAAATCCTCATCTCACTACAATACTCATAAACCTTAATTTTCATGAAATTCATCCCTGAACATTGCTATATGAAGTCACATTTGTCTCTAAAATCATTACTCCTATTTCGCGATAAAGTTTCTTCTTGTCGACATCAGCTCATAATCCAGGAAGTTTACTTAGAAACATCTTCCAATACCTTTGGGCTTGCAACATCATCGTTAGATTTCTTGCTTCTGGACCTTTTACCAAAAGATTTTGTTTGGTGTTCGAAATAAATTCATCTATTGAGAGCCATTAACATCAATGTTGGTTTTCTCGTGTCTATTAAAAACTCGCATCATTGGCTGGTAATCAGACGATGTCTTCCCATGTTTGACTTCAAATCATATATTGACGTGGTTAGACTTGTACCTAAACTATCGAGTGAAAAAGATAAGACCCCAGATCTAGTTTCATCCATCCGGGCTTTGATTTCACGATTTTTGTACACATCATTTGTACGATGGCTTTACATATAGATCATCATCCAAACATGGGCCTATATCTGTAGGCATATCTATATTGGGAAACATTCCAATGTAGACAAATTTCTGAATTATGTACATGTTATGATAGTTTTGTGTTGATCATGTGTATGCCTCCCTCAACAATCTGTGATTAAGATGAAATATATCATGATGTAATGTATTGCAATATTTATGCATGTCACCATCTGCTTCAAATCCTACTCATCACATCGTAAAGCATCTCATCCAAATACTATTATTATTTTGACTTCAGGCTTTAGGGGGTAACTGTTATAGGTGAATTTGGGCATCATCACCCAAGAATTGGTCAAATTGGACATCATCCCCAGGACCAATGAATAGGATCTATCATCCCCTTATATTTTAGTTGTTATATGTCCTAAGTGAATACATTCCATTCATGGCTTCAATTGTGATATTTCCAAGGTTTGAAATAATTATTATATGACCCACTAACTCACCAACTCTCCTCTGCAAGGGACTAACTATGTTGGAATGTGAATACCTCCATGCAAGGGTGCACTACAATGCACTTCCTGACACTCAAGGGTGCATTGGTCACTTGGGAGTGGAATTGTCATTGTTTCGGGAATCTCCACATGGAAAATGCCTTCTATAAGAGTCCATAGGTGTCATACTTTGAATCCAAGTGTCCATCTAACACCTTTGAACTTGGAAACATGTCTTTCCTATTATTAGAAATCCATTCATTGAGAAACTACCATTAGTTTCCCTATAAATGGAGCACTCATCTAAGTGCTAGGGAGAAATAATTTTGTGCAAAGTTATTCTGTTGGATTCTCATTTGATAAGAGATTAAAAGTACTGATATGTTGTTGAGATGATGCTAGATGTGATGAGGTTGGAATGAAGTTGGAGCAAGCTAACGACAAATTGATCCATTGGTTGTAATATTCTCCTTCTACTCTTTAATAAAGATTTATGTTCAGTTTCCCATGCATATGTCTATATCTTGTGCAATGTATTCTTGATGATGTATTTATTTCAGATCTAATCAGTTTTATTTGATTAAGATAAGTAGATACTTGTATATTGTACGTTGTTTGTTGTTCTCTGTTTTTATTTGCAAGAATCGATCTAGTGGCTTGAGTTGAATTGAGAGCGACGACAACAATGACAGAAGGAGAAGGAGAGCGAAAGAATCACAAGTATGCTCCTTTACCTTTATATATATATTCTTGCTTTAGATAAAATAATAGTTGTCTTTCCTCTATTGTTTAAAGTGAAGGAAAACCACACGCAGGGAATTTAGTTTATCCATAGATTAAATTCTGTATAACACTAGGAATCCTCAATCTGTGAATGGAAGGATATATGGTAAATCCTAGAGGGTGGAGTATTTATCATGCCTATGAATTCTCAGCCATTGTATGGTGGGATATACAATAAATCCTATAAACTAGGAGACGGGAACTTTCCTCACAATGTAGGTGGAGAAATACGGTGGCATCCATGCTTGTTTAGGGCCTAGTCATATGATGGGGATTGTGGTAAAACCTAGTTCTATTGGTGATGGTTGAGGTGGTTTAGCCTCAGGAAGCCCTAGTTGATTTCGGTTATGAGTCCCACATTCATGCTTGGAATATGGCATTCCAGGTGATTGGCTGAAAGAAATATTTGGTTAAGCCAATCTATGGTTGGGTGGTTCATGGAAGTACCAAACCTTGTTAGCTTATGCATTCATTAATAAGAATTACTTATCCTTGGTATTTCATGTGTAAATGTACTAGTTCATATTTCATATTTATGGTTGTTGTATCCTTGTTATTTATGTTGGTTATGAGTTTTTTTTATGATAGTGATGATGTATGCATCTCATAATGTTTTGATTAGGAACTGAATGTACAATGAATATATGACCTAATATATGATAATGAATCTAATTTGATAAGGAGAAAATTCTTCTTTGTGAATCTCTGATAAGTATGAGACCCCTATGCTCAGATCTGCTTTTATGACTTGTAGATTACATATTTGTACCATGTTTGACAAAATTCATGTCATGGCTAGTAGGGGTCTAGTCAAATAATTGATTAAATGTTTTCATTATTATTTTTTTTCCATGTTATTTATCATTCCTAAATTTCATGAATTTTTAGGTAGTGGCCTAAGTCCTGGCCCTAGAAAAGGGGCACAAAAACCGGGGTCACTAGCCCAAAACTATTTGGAAAATTCCATAGTCATTGGGATGAAGACTTATGGGAGAAATTGAAGGATATTAGCCACTTGATTTCCTTGTCATGGGATTGGTTGAGGCTCTAGATCAGTAAAATGATAATTTTCCTAAGGGACTGATCACCTGAAAGGGTTAGCTGGCTCCTGAAGGGTATGTAGCATGTGTGGAAGGTAATATTGGTTGTGTCTTGTCATTTCCACTTCCTTAAGGTAACCTAGGAGGTTGAATCACATCATAGTAGACTCTCATCACATGTTTACCCCAGATGACTAGTTAACTTGGGTAAATGTTGTAGGAGGGTATTACAAAGTGGTATTAGATCATGGTTCACCCCTTGGATTGGATGGGTGGTGTGTGTTGGTCATGCATTCATGTCGATTACATATGTGTTCCTTATTCTTTTGGTATATGTGTTTGTTGTGTATGCATGGTGTTGGTCATGGTTGCAGTAGTGTTGCTATGTGAAATTTGATCGTGTTATTGTTGAATGTGTCTTCATGAGTGTATGTTGGTTGTGCATTGTTTATGCATGACAACACTTATATGTTGTTGTGCATACATTTATATGGTTGTAGTTTTCATGCATGAGGTCATGGTCTGTAGTTGGTATGGTTGTGCATTGATAACTTTATAGTGTTTGAAATGTTGATTATATTTTGATGTGATTATGATTATACATGTATTGTGCTAATCTGGTTGATCTTGCAAACAAGATATCCTCCCCTGAGCTATATTGAGGTATGTTGATTATGTTATGTTTTGGTTTTAGCTGACATGTTATACTTGTAGGAAAGAGATCAAAGATGACTAGAAAGATGGTAAACTATAGTTCATGGGACTCTCCCTATGGATTAGATGAGTATCATGGTTTTGGGCACTCTTCTGACTTAGCAGACACATTGAGAAGCGTGAAGGTAGAAATAAGGAGTCACAAAGTAGATAATGACATGATCATTTAGGCACAAGAGAAGCAAGCAGAGGTTAATGCGGTTATCCTTTAAATTTTGTTAGAACTGCAATGAAATGGACCACTTCAGATCAGCCATGGGTAGGAGGATAGGACTAATGGAGCATATAGCAGTAGGCCTCATGGTGGGCACAGGTCGAATAGAGATGACATGATTAGATATGGAAGGCTCTTGGATACTCCGGAAAGGAGAGGTGATGGACACAGGTTCCATTCTAGTTTTGTTTCTAACAGACACTATGCTTGTTATCATTATAATCCTTATAGGAGAAGTGACATGGGATATTTGCTATATGAGTTCAATAAATTAGAGCCACCTACATTTGATGGAGATTTGATGAATTTAGAGGATTCATAGGATTGGTTACTTGGGATGAAGAATTTCTTTGAGATAAATGATTACATGGATAATATGAAGGCCATAATAGCTATCTTCAGCCTCAAAGGGAAAGAATACATTTGGTGGGAATATGTGAAGCAGGTTAGAGACATCAGGACAAAAGAGTTGAATTGGCACATCCTAGAGGAAATAATAATAAAGGTGATGGTACATAATGGTTGCAGTGTTTGACATGTGGTGAGGAGCATCTTAAGAGGGATTTCCTACGGAATTAGGGTAGTAGGCCTCATATTTACAGTGCATAAGAGGCACAGAATTTTAGGGATGTTGGGCAGAGAATTCCTTATATTTATGCAATTTTGGATAGTAGGCAGGTAGATCACCAGGCATCTATTATCAATATGGATGATAAGCTTTCTGATCGAGTTGTTTCTATTTTTATTGACCCTAGATATTATTATAGTTATGTTAATCCTGACCTAGTGGATAAGTGTGGTTTGAATAAAGAAGTGCATGCAGAATCTTGGTTAGTGTAGTGGGACACAGGTACAAAGAAGAGAGTTCATCATTGGGTAAGATTTTGTGCATTTGAGTTGAATGGTATGCCTACATTGGAACATTTGAATGTGTTTCCATTGGGATCATATAGTATTCTTTTGGGTATGGACTAGTTGTACCTTCATAGGACTAAGGTGGATTTCTATGACAAAGCCATTGTGTGCTTGGATGAAGATGGAGAGAATAAAATCTTACAGGGTAAGAAGAAGGAAACATCTGTTATAATGGTGACATCTATGCATGAAAAACACAGTCATAGAAAATTATGTGTTATTTTTAGTGCATATTTCTAGTGATAAAGCTAAGGAGAATGAGACTGGAGAAATTTCAAGATGTGTTTCCAGCAGAAATTTTAGAGTTGCCACCTCATAGGGAAGTGGAGTTCTCTATTAGGTTGGTACCAGGGGCAACACCAGTATCAAAGGAACCATACAATATTAGCACACCATAGTTATTAGAGTTGAAGTTGTATTTGAAGGAGATGCTTTACAAGGGATACATTAGGCCAAGTTTATCACCTTGGGATGCACTAGTATTGTTTGTGAAGAAGAAGGATGGTACTCTCAGGTTATGCATTGATTATAGGTAGTTGAACAAGGTGACCATCAAGAACATGTATCCATTGTTGATGATTAATTACTTATTTGATCAGTTGAAGGGAGTATCAGTGTTCTCAAATATTGATTTGAGATCCATATATCATCAAGTACACATTAAATAAGAGTACATCTACAAGACAACTTTCCAGACCAGGTATGGGCATTATGAGTTTATTGTAGTTCCATTTGGTTTGACTAATGCTCCAACTACCTTATGTGCTTGATGAATACTATGCTTTGTCCTTATCTGGAAAATGTTGTTATTGTATTCATTGATGAAATCTTGATATATTCAAATAATGAGGAAAATTAGGCCGAGCATTTAGTAGTAGTGTTGAGATTGTTAAGAGATCATCAGTTGTATGCCAAGCTTAGCGAATGTAGTTTCTCTCAGACATATGTGCATTACTTGGGGCATGTGGTCTCCAAGGACGACATAAGAGGGGATCCAAAAAATATAAGAGTTATCATGGAGTGTGAAACTCTTAGAAATGTGGAAGAGGTAATATCATTTATGGGGCTAGCAGGCTATTATAGTAGGTTCATTAGGAACTTCTCTCAGATTTCATACACTATTACGTCACTACAGAGGCAAGGTAATAAATTTGAATGGATGGAGGAATTTGCAACGAGATTTGAACAATTCAAGAAGTTGTTGAAAAATGCTCCAATGTTAAAGATTGCAAATCCAGACAAAGAGGTTTTGGTGTGTACAGATGCTTGCAAGAGGGGACTTGGTGGAGTCTTAATGCATGAAGGACAAGTAGTGTTCTATGAGTCATATAAACTAAATGATCATGAGAAAAATTATCTGACTCATGGTCTTGAGTTGGTAGTGATCATCCATTCTTTGAAGATGTGGAGGCACTATCTTCTTGGCAGGAGATTTATACTGATGTTATGAAACTAGCTCCAAAAATAGAAGAAAATAGAGATCAACGCCTTATAAATAAGCCACTTTGAGGGGGAAACCTCTATTAAATTACATAAATGAACAATTCTTGGATGATACAAATGACAAAACCTACTTTCTATATATAGGAGTCCATGGGGCCACAATATAATCCTATCCAACCTAAAAATAATAATGTAACAGAACAATAATAAAAATATGGGGGTTACAGGGGTACACCAATAATAATAAGGGGGCTACACTAACAAAAATAAGGGGATACACTAGTATTATAGGGACCTAACATGTCCCTCTCCTTCAAACAAGTGTTGCCCTCAATGCTTGATTATTTCTGGATGCTTCTATATAAAATTCTCATCCTCCCATGTGGAATCTTCAACGGGTAAGTTCTTCCACTTGCTGAGATACTCTGAAATTGATCTATTTGGTAGTTGTTGAGTTATTGTTTCTGTGACTACTTCAGAACTTCTTTCGCTACGATGTTGATCTTCCTGTTGTTTCATTCGATCATGCACCAAAGTTAGGTTATCCTTCGAGAGTTGGAGAACTTGTTGTTGATGCTCGATGTGATATTCAACAATTTTATCATCCATATTAGCTTTCATTTGATCCTTAAAACCATCCAAATTAGCCTCCATTTTTTCTTTTAAACCATCTATATCATCTTTTATTGCTCTTTGTAAGATCGAAATTTGTTGCACTTGGTATCGTAATTCTGATATCTCATACTGCAATTCTTCTTCTTCATGCGTCATAGTATATATTTCTAAGAGCTTAATGGGCAAGGAATTATTTTTGGGAGGCATTATATAACTCAATATTGATATCTATGCTTCATTATGCCCTTGTAGTCACTTCAAACAAAATTTTCAAACAAATGTTATGAAAACTTGTCTAAAAAATACACACCTTTTTCTAACTTTTTGGGACCTCGATATTAAAACTAAATTATCTCTGTGATTTAAAATATTCAATATCTGAAAACTTTCCCTGTAGTAGCCCTCTAAATATTCTTTCAAATGGCATAGGTATGACTTGATTTGGAGTATTTTAGACAAATTTATGTCCAATCTCTCACGATGACCTAGTTATAACCTGTTCAAATAGAGTGTCCAGAATACTCACAGTGTATTGTCATTTCCTCCTTCGACTCTGAAATTGATAAACAGGAAACTACAGTGTGTGTACTTGTGGCCACTTTTTACATAATTCCAATATAACGCTCACAGAGAGAGTTATGACGATTTTCCCATGGTCATCTCTTTGAGATGAAATTCAAGAGCTTGAAACAATCCTATCTTCCACAAATCATATCTCCAAAAATATTGTGAACCAAGATCTGAAATTTTTACAGGAGGTTCCTGAGGCTTTTGGATTCGCTCTATAAAAATTTCAGCTTATGAACCTTTGTATACAAAAATTTATAGTGCAAATGTCATCATGACCTGTTTTAGTTGAAATTAGAGCCCGAAAACCTGTCTTCCAGCTGCATCATATTTGAACTATTACACCATATGTGAACATTTACACAGGCTCACAGAATTGCTTTCTTTATAGGGCCTTCAAATTTTTCGAACCTCTGAGAAAAAAAGTTATAGCGAAAATGCCACGATGACCTGTTTGGAGCAGCGAAACCCTAGAATCCAAAGCTCTGATACCAAATGTTGTGTAGCCAGCTACAAAAATAGAAGAAAAGAGATATCAACGCCTTAGAAATAAGCCACTTCGAGGGGGCAACCTCCAATACATTACATAAATGAACAATTCTTGGATGATACAATTTACAAAACCTAATTTCTATATATAGGAGTCCATGGGGCCATAATGTAATCCTACCGACCGTGTAACATGTATAATAATAATAACAATATGGGGTTACAGGCTACAACAATAATAATATGGATACGTACTAACAATAAGGGATACACTAGTATTATTAAGTAGTCCCTATATTACTAGTATAGTCCCTTATTGTTCTTGCAACTCCCTTTATTGTTATTATTGTACCCCTGTAACCCCCATATTTTTATTATTGTTCCCTTAAATTATTATTGTTAGGTCGGCTAGGATTACATTGTGGCCCCACTAAGATTACATTATGGCCCCATGGACTCCTATATATATAAAGGAGGTTTTGTAATTTGTACCATCCAAGAATTTTTCATTCATGTAATGTATTGGAGGTTGCCCCCTCGAAGTGGCTTATTTCTAAGGCGTTGATATCTCTTTTCTTCTATTTTTGGAGCTAGTTTCACAACATTTGGTATCAGAGCTTTGGATTCTAGGGTTTCGATGCTCCAAACAGGTCATCGTGGAATTTTCTCTATTACTATTTTTCTACAAAGTTTTAGAAGCTGAAATTGTTAGGGTATGAAGCCAAAATCCCGAGCAACATTTTCAAAAAAATTCAGAGCTTGGTTCACAATATTTTCGGAGATATGATCTATGGAAGTTAGGTCTTTTTGTAGGCTCCTCAATTTAATCTAAACATGTCATCATGGAATTTGCGCTATAAATTTTTTTCTACGAAGGTTACTAATATAAAAATTTTAGGGCACGAAGCTGAAATCCTAAGGTAACACATTGAAAAATTTTAGAGCTTAGTTCGCAATATTTTTGGAGATATCATCTGTGGAAGGTAGTGTTTTTTCAAGCTCTCGAATTTCATCTCAAAGAGGTGATTGTGGGAAAATATTCATAACTCTCTCTCTGAGCATCGGATTGGAGTGCCGTAAAAATTGGTCGCAAGAACACAAAATTTAGTTTCTTTTCTATCAATTTCAGAGCTAAAAGTTGAAACAGTGACACGTGGAAAGTCGTACAAGTTCGCTCTACTGAACCAGTCCATAATTCTGTCATTGTGGGAGATTGGACATAACTTTGCCTTGGAGAATCCAAATCAAGTCATACCTATGGCATTTGAAAGATAATTCAGAAGGCTACCTCAGTGCACAATTTTAGATATTGAAGAGCTGCAATCACAAAGATAATCCAATTTCAATATCGAGCACCTCAAAAGCAAGAAAAAGGTGTGTATTTTTTTTACGAATTGCATAAGTCTTGTTTGAAGAATCAATTTGACTTGATTCCAAGGGCATATTTTAGAATATATATCAATATTGGGTTCAAAAAAAAATTCCCTGTAAAAATAATTCAACACCCATTAAGCTTTCAGAAGGCTCTACTATGACTCATGAAGATGAAAAATTGCAACATGATCTATCAAAATTACAAGAGCAAGTGCATCAAATTTCGCTCTCGCAAAGAGAAACAAAAAATGAAATGGATGTTTTGAAGAAAGGCGTGGAAGCTAAGATCGATGGCATGGAATCTAAGATGGATGACATGGAAGCTAAGATCGATGAAAAAATGAAAGACGACATGGAAACCATGAAGAATGATCTAAAAGAAGACATGGAAGGTTTGACAAAGTTGATACAAGAAATGTTTCCTAATGGTGAAAAGATAGTAGAGGAAATTCATGATGAGAACAAAATAAATGTTAATCGTGACTTCATAAACTCTAATGTTAGCAGGAAGAACCACCATATTCCAAAAATGGATATGAAGAAGTTTGATGGAAAGGATCATGTAACATGGATACTACAAATGGAGCAATATTTTGATCTCCATAATGTGAAAAACACACAAAAGGTACGCATTGAAATTTTACATTTAGAAAAAATACATTTGTATGGTATCGATGGCTTTGCTCCCGTAAAAAAATTGTCACTTGGTTATTTTTTACGGAGGAAATGATAGCACATTATGAGGATACAAAGAGCAACACCTTCTTTAGCCAATTGATAAACCTCAAACAAAAGGTTTTATTGGGGGAGCACATTGAGGACTTCCAAAAATTGAATATAAGGGTAAATGATATTCCAGAGGAACACGGGATTGATCTCTTCATAGGTACTTTAAAGGATAACATCCAACATGAAGTTCACGTTTTGGAACCTGATTCATTGGAGAAAGCATTCAGGTTGGCAAGAAAAATTGAATGTAAAATTATGTATACAAGGGGTGCCTACCACTCACTTCTATAAAGGGCATAGTGTTGCTACACCTAGATTTTCCACAACCTACAAGGTTGACACCACAACATTTGGAAGAAAAAAGAGCAAAAGGGCTTTGCTACAGTTGTGATAGAAAATACACTAAAGGTCATAAGTGTAATGAGAAGAAATTATTTTACATAGATTGTGAAGAGGAAGAAGAAAATGAAAAAGAAGAGGATATACACCAGGAACCCGCCCTAGAAGAGGAAGAAATGAGTCTGACCATATCATGTAATGCATTGGCAGGAATTACCACTCCTCAAACTCTCAAGATAGAAGGACATATCAAGAGGAAAAAGGTAATAGTATTGATTGATTCAGGTCGCACCCATAATTTTATTCATTGTAAGGTATCCAAGGAATTGAATTGTTTCCTATACCTAGCACCAGAATGTCAAGTGATGGTTGCAAATGGAGGAACTATAAATTGCTCTGGAAAATGCCATAATATTAAGCTAACCATGGGGGAATATGTATTGACTAGCCCAATGCTTTCCATTCCTATGGGAGTGTTGATGTTGTACTAGGAGTACAATGGTTACAATCTTTGGGGACGGTAGCTTTTAATTTTCAAGAAATTTTCTTGAAATTTTTTTCAGAAGGAAAGGAATTCGAATTACGGGGTATTGAAGGGAAGCCAGGAAGGATAATAAGCTCTAATGTCATGACAAAGCTTCTAAAGAAAGAACAACGAGGCGTAATTGCACAATTATGCTCACTAGAAGTTCCGACATCAAAATCATCTATTTCTGCAGATCTCCAGCAAGTCTTGGACAATCATTCCAAGGTGTTTGAAACTCCCAAGGACTCCCACCTATTCATGATCATGATCATGCTATTCATTTGATTCCAGGAAGTGTTCCTCCAAACATCAGGCCTTATAGATATCCTTACTTCCAAAAGAGCGAAATTGAACGTATAATTGCAGAAATGTTAGAGGCGGGTATAATTCAACCTAGTCAAAGTTCTTTCTCTGCTCCTGTAGTATTGGTACACAAGAAGGATGGATCATGGTGCATGTTTCCAAATTATAGGGAGCTCAATAAGCTCACCATTAAAGATAAATTTCCCATTCCTGTGATTGATGAATTATTGGATGAATTACATGGAGCAATTTATTTTACCAAGTTGGATCTTCATTCGGGATATCATCAAATTAGAATGAAGACTGAAGATATTCCAAAAACAACATTTCGAACTCATGAGGGTCATTATGAATTTTTGGTCATGCCTTTTGGCCTTACCAATGCACCTTCTACATTTCAAGGGTTGATGAATTCCATTTTCAAACCCTTCTTTAGAAAATTTGTGCTAGTATTTTTTGATGATATACTAATCTATAGCAGGTCTTGGAAGGATCATGTTGAACATGTTGACAGGGTGCTCAAACTATTGCGGGAGAAACAATTATATGCAAAAAAATCCAAATGTTTCTTTGGAGTACAAGAGGTGGAATATCTGGGTCATATTGTATCTCACGAGGGTGTTGAAGTAGACCCTAACAAAATTAAAGCCATTAAGGAATGGAAAGTCCCCACAACCATAAAGCAGTTGCAAGGATTTCTCGGGTTAACAGGGTATTATCGCAAGTTTGTTAAGAATTATGGGAGAATAGCAGCACCTTTAACAACATTATTGAAGAAAGATGCATTTTCATGGACTCCCGAAGTAACTATGGCCTTTGAACATCTTAAAGAGGCAATGTGCCTAGCACCGGTCTTAGCTACGCCAGACTTCACAAAAACCTTTATTGTGGAATGTGATGCCTCAGGAAATGGAATTGGTGCTATTTTAATCCAGGAAGGAAGACCCATTGATTTTGAAAGTCGTCCAATCAAAGGAAATTATTTACAGAAACCTGTTTATGAGAAGGAAATGTTAGCAATAGTGCATGCACTAAAGAAATGGCGAACTTACCTAATGGGAAGACACTTCAAGGTAAAAACTGATCATGATATTCTTAAACACTTTTTGGAACAAAGAATATTTTAAGAAGAGCAACAGAAATGGGTCACAAAGATGTTGGGTTATGACTTTGAAACAATCTACAAAAAAGAGAAGCTTAATGTTGTTGCAAATGCACTCTCAAAAAAGAATGAAGAGGTGGAAGCAATGCTTTGTGCCATTTCTATTATCCAACCAGAATGGATAACTGAAGCAAGAGATGAATGGAAGAATGAAAAAGAAGTATGGGCACTCATTCAAAAGTTGCAGCAAGATCCTAGTACATCTGATACATTTAGTTGGAAAAATGATTCTTTATGGTACAAATATCGCTTATATCTTTGTAAGAATTCCAAACTAAAACAAAATACTCTTTTGGAATTGCACACTTCTCCTTTAGGAGGACACTCAGGATTTTTAAAAACTTACCACAGGGTGAAGAAAGAATTTTTTTGGGATGGCCTTAAATCTGATATTCAAAAGTTTGTGGCGGAATGCTTGGTTTTCTAGCAGAATAAAGTTGAGACAATTAAGACCCCAGGACTTATACAACCTTTATCCATTCCAAGTCAACGTTGGGAGGATATTTCAATGGTTTTTATCATAGGTTTACCTAAGTCTGAAGGAAAGAGTGTCATCATGGTGGTAGTTGATAGACTTACCAAGTATGCACACTTTTGTGCATTATCTCATCCATTTAAAGCAAGTATAGTTGCTACTACATTTATGGACACAATTCAAAAGCTACATGGAAACCCAAGGGTTATTGTGAGCGATAGAGATCCCATTTTTACTGGAAATTTTTGGATAGAGTTATTTTCTTGTTTAGGTATTCAATTAGCTCATAGCTCATCTTATCATCCTCAATCTGATGGTCAAACTGAGATAGTAAATAAATGTTTGGAAGGATATCTTCATTGTTTTGTATCTGATAAAAAATAAAATGGGTCTAGTGGTTAGCTCTCGCTGAATGGTGGTATAACACTTCCTTCCATACCGCAACAAAAATGACCCCATTTATGGCACTTTATGGATATCATCCATCATCCATCACATCATATTTAAGAGAAAATTTGAAGGTTCAAGCAGTGGAAGTTCACATCGAGCATCAACAAGAAGTTCTCCAACTCTTAAAGGATAACCTGAATTTGGCACAAAATCGAATGAAACAACAGGCAGATCAACATCACAGCGAGAGAAGTTTTGATGTAGGAGACTAGGTATTTTTATGGCCACAACCATACAAACAAATTTCCCTCAAGTAAGCTAAGAAGGATAATAAATTATCGCCAAAGTACTATGGTCCTTACAAGGTGTTGCAAAAGATTGGTACTATGGCATACAAATTGGAGCTTCCTGCTTCTTCACCAGTGCATCCAGTGTTCCATGTTTCATGCTTAAAGAAGGTTATAGGTGAAAATATTCCAGTTCAAAAAATATTGCCAGAACTTGATGAGGAAGGAAAAATCATATTGGAACCTGAAGTGGTCACGGAAACAAGGAATCAACAGCTACGGAATCAATCAATTTTAGAGTATCTCATCAAGTGGAAGAACTTACCCACTGAAGATTCTACATGGGAGGATGATAATTTTATACAGAAGCACCCAAAGCTACTCAAGCGTTGAGTACAACACTTTTTTGAAGGAGAGGGGCATGTTAGGTCCCTATATTACTAGTATAGTCCCTTATTGTTGTTAGTGTAACCCCCTTATTGTTATTATTGTACCCCTGTAACCCCCATATTGTTATTATTGTGCCCTTAAATTATTATTGTTAGGTTAGCTAGGATTACATTCTGGCCCCATTAGGATTACATTCTAGCCCCATGGACTCCTATATATATAAAGGAGGTTTTGTAATTTGTATCATCCAAAAAAATTTCATTCATGTAATGTATTGGAGGTTTCCCCCTCGAAGTGGCTTATTTCTAAGGCGTTGATATCTCTTTTCTTCTATTTTTGGAGTTGGTTTCACAACAATTATAGGGACCTAAAAACTGATGAGTGATTGCAATGGGTTGAGGTATATTTTTGAACAACCGAATCTAAATGTTAGGAAATCTAGATGGTTGGCCACAATCAGTGAGTTTGACTTTGAAATCAAGAATATAAAAGGAAAGGAGAATGGGGTTACACATGCTCTTAGCAGGAGAGTATAGTTGAAACACATCGCAATTATGAGTTATTATGGGACAAAATTATAGGATCAAATATTACATGCAGGGAAACAAGATGACATGTACATGGAGCATAGACACAGGTCACAACAAGGTACATGTGAGCAAGATATGGACTATGATATTGCAACAGATGGTTTGATCATATTAAGGGATAGTATCTATGTGCCAGATAGTAGAGAGATCAAGTGTTAGGTCCCTATATTACTTTTTTAGTCCCTTATTGTTATTATTATAGCCCCCTTATTGTTATTGTTGTATCCCTGTAACCCTAATATTGTTATTATTGTGCCCTTACATTATTATTGTTAGGTCGGCTAGGATTATATTGTGGCCCCATGGACTCCTATATATAGAAGGAGGTTTTGGTCATTTGTAGCATCCAAGAATTGTTCATTTATGTAATGTATTGGAGGTTTCCCCCTCAGAGTGTCTGAATTCTAAGGCATGATCTCTCTTTTCTTCTATTTTTGGAGCTGGTTTCACAACATTTGGTATCAGAGCTTTGGATTATAGGGTTTCACTGCTCCAAAGAGGTCATCGTGGCATTTTCGCTATAAGTTTTTTTCTACAAAGGTTCAGAGGCTGAAATTTTTAGATCGTGAAGCCGAAATCCTGAGGAACATCTTTGAAAAATTTTAGAGCTTGGTTAGCAATATTTCTGGAGATATGAACTATGGAAATTAGGGCTTTTTTCAGGCTCCTAAATTTAACCTAAACAGATCAACGTGAAATTTTCGCTATAAATTTGTTTCTACGAGGTTTTAGAAGCTGAAATTTTCACAGAGTGAAGCTGAAATCCCAAGGAATGTTGTAGAAAAATTTCATATATTGATTCGCATTATTTTGGGAGTTAGGATCTGTGGAAGTTAGGGCAGGCTCTCGAATTTCATCTCAAAGAGATGATCATGGGAAAATATTCATAACTCTCTCTCTAGGCATCGGATTGGAGTTCTATAAAGAGTGGACACAAGTACACAAACTTTAGTTTCCTTTCTATAAATTTGAGAGCCGAAGGAGGAAACAGTGACACGTGGCCAGTCATACAATTTCTCTCTACTGAATCAGTCCATAATTAGGTCATCGTGGGAGATTGGACATAACTTTGTCTTGAATAATCCAAATCAGGTCAAACCTATGCCATTTGAAAGAGGATTCATAGGGCTACATCAGGGCCAGATTTCATATATTCAAGATCCAAAATAATAGAGATAATTCGGTTTCAATATAGAGATCCTCAAAAGCAAGAAAAAGGTGTGTATTTTATTTCCAAATTGCATAATTCTTGTGTAAAAAATCAATTTGAAGTGATTCCAAGGGCCTATTTAGAATATACTTCAGTATTGGGTTATAAAATTCCTCCAAAAAAGATTCAACACCCATTAAGCCCTCATAATACTCTACTATGACTCATGAATATGAAGAATGGCAACATGATCTATCAAAATTACAAGAGCAAGTGCACCAAATCTCACTCTCGCAAAGAGAAACAAAAAATTAAATGGATGTTTTGAATAAAGGCATGGAAGCCAAGATGGATGGTTTGAAGAAAGCCATGGAAGCTAAGATGGATGGCGTGGAAGCTAAGTTGGAGGACATGGAAGAAAAAATGAAAGACAACATAGAAAACATGAAGAATGATCTAAAAGTAGATATGGAAGGTTTGACAAAGTGGATACAAGAAATTATTCCTAATGGTGACAAGATAGTAGAAGAAACTCATGATGAGAACAAAATAGGTGTTAATCATGATTTCATAAACTCTAATGTTGGATGGAAGAACCACCATATTCCAAATATGGATATGAGGAAGTTTGATGGCAAGGATCCCATAATAGGGATACTACAGATGGAGAAATATTTTGATCTCAATAATGTTAAAAACACACAAAAGGTACGCATTGCAACTTTATATTTAGAACATAATACATTTGTATGGTATCAATGGCTTTTCTCCCATAAAAAAATCATCACTTGGTCAATTTTTACAGAGGAAATGATAGCACATTATGAGGATACAAAGAGAAACACCTTCTTTATCCTATTGATAAATCTCAAACAAAAGGGTTTAGTGGTGGAGCACATTGAGGACTTCCAAAAATTGAATATAAGGGTAATTGATATTTTAGAGGAACATGGGATTGATGTCTTCATAGGGACTTTAAAGGATAACATCCAACATGAAGTTCGTGTTTGGGAACCTGATTCATTGGAGAAGGCATTTAGGTTGGCAAGAAAAATTGAATGTAAAATTATGGCAACAAGGAAGCCTACCACTCACATCTATAAAGATGGAAGTGTTCCTACTCCTAGAATTCCACAAACTACAAGGTTGACACCATAGAAATTAGAAGAAAAAAGAGCAAAAGGGCTTTGCTATAGTTGTGATAGAAAATACACTAAATGTCATAAGTGTGTTGAGAAGAAATTATTTTACATAGATTGTGAAGAGGAAGAAGAAAATGAACAAGAATCTTCAAAAGAAGAGGATATACACCAGGAACCAACCCTAGAAGAGGAGGAAATGAGTCTGACCATATCATGTAATGCATTGGAAGGAATTACCACTCCTCAAACTCTCAAGATAGAAGGACATATCAAGAAGAAAAAGGTAATTAGTGTTGATTGATTCAAGTAGTACCCATAATTTTATTCATTGTAAGGTAGCCAAGGAATTGAATTGTTTCCTATACCCAGCACCAGAATGTCAAGTGATGGTTGCAAATGGAGGAACTATAAATTTCTCTGGAAAATGTCGTAATATCAAGCTAACCATGGGGGAATATGTATTGAATAGTCCAATGCTTTCCATTCCAATGGGAGATGTTGATGTTGTACTAGGAGTACAATGGTTACAATCTTTGCAGACGGTAGCTTTTAATTTTCAAGAAGTTTTCTTGAATTTTTTTTCAGAAGGAAAGGAAGTCAAATTACGGGGTATCACAGGGAATCTAGGAAAGATAATAAGCTCTAATGTCATGAAAAATATTCTGAAAAAAAAGAAAAATGAGGCATAATTTCACAATTATGCTCACTATAAGTTCCAACATCAAAATCATCTATTTCTGCAGATCTCCAAAAATTCCTGGACAATCATTCCAAGGTGTTTGAAACTCCCAAAGGACTCCCACCTATTCGTGATCATGATCATGCTATTCATTTGATTCCAGGAAGTGCTCCTCCAAACATCAGGCCTTATAGATATCCTTATGTCCAAAAGAGCGAAATTGAACGTGTGATTGCAGAAATGTTATAGGCTGGTATAATCCAACCTAGTTAAAGTTCTTTCTCTGCTTTAGTAGTATTGGTGCACAAGAAGAATGGATCATGGCACATGTGTCCGGATTATAGGGAGCTCAATAAGCTCACTATTAAAGATAAATTCCCCATTCTTGTGATTGATGCATTATTGGATGAATTACATGGAGAAATTTATTTTACCAAGTTGAATCTTTGTTCAGGATATCATCAAATTAGAATGAAGACTGAGAATATTCCAAAAACAACATTTTGAACTCATGAGGGTCATTATGAATTTTTGGTCATGCCTTTTGGCCTTAGCAATGCACCTTCTACATTTCAAGGGTTGATGAATTCCGTTTTCAAACCCTTCCTTAGAAAATTTGTGCTAGTA
The DNA here is from genome assembly GCA_034641835.2 of Pinus albicaulis. Taxonomy (NCBI): domain Eukaryota; kingdom Viridiplantae; phylum Streptophyta; class Pinopsida; order Pinales; family Pinaceae; genus Pinus; species Pinus albicaulis. The sequence goes on from CM076578.1 coordinate 752,147,647, forward strand.
TTTTTTGATGATATACTAATCTACAGTAGGTCTTGGAATGATCATGTTCAACATGTTGATAGGGTGCTCAAACTATTGTAGGAGGAACAATTATATGAAAAAGAATCCAAATGTTTCTTTGGAGTACAAGAGGTGGAATATTTGGGTCATATTGTATCTCACAAGGGTGTTAAGGTATACCCTAACAAAATTAAATCCATTAAGGAATGGAAAGTCCCCACAAACATAAAGTAGTTGCGAGGGTTTCTCGAGTTAACGGGGTATTATCAGAAGTTTGTTAAGAATTATGGGAGAATAGCAGCACCTCTAACAACATTATTGAAGAAAGATGCATTTTCATGGACTCCTAAAGCAACCAAGGCCTTTGAACATCTTAAAGAGGCAATGTGCCTAGCACCGGTCTTAACTATGCCAGATTTCACAAAAACCTTTATTGTGGAATGTGATGCCTCGGGAAATGGAATTGGTGTTGTTTTAATGCAAGAAGGAAGACCCATTTCTTTTGAAAGTCATCCAATCAAATGAAAGTATTTACAGAAAGCTATCTATGAGAAGGAAATGTTAGCAATACTACATGCACTAAATAAATGGTGACCTTACCTAATGGGAAGACACTTCAAGGTAAAAACTCATCATGATAGTCTTAAAAACTTTTTGGAACAAAGACTATCTTCAGAAGAGCAGTAAAAATGGGTCACAAAGATGTTGGGTTATGACTATGAAATAATCTACAAAAAAGGGAAGCTAAATGTTGTTGCAGATGCATGATCAAGAAAGAATGAAGAGGTGGAAGCATTGCTTTGTGCCATTTCTATTATCCAACTGGATTGGATAACAAAAGCAAGGAATGAATGGAAGAAGGACAAAGAAGTGTGGACACTCATTCAAAAGTTGCAGCAAGATCCTAGTACATCTGATACATTTAGTTGGGAAAATTATTCCTTATGGTACAAAGATCGCTTATATATTTGTAAGAGTTCCCAACTAAAACAAAATATTCTTTTGGAATTGCACACTTCTCCTTTAGGAGGTCACTCAGGATTTTTAAAAACTTACCACAGGGTGAAGAAAGATTTTTTTTGGGATGGCCTTAAATCTGATATTCAAAAGTTTGTAGCGGAATGTTTAGTTTTCCAGCAAAATAAAGTTGAGACAATTAAGACCCTGGGTCTTCTACAACCTTTATCCATTACAAGTCAATGTTGGGAGGAGATTTCAATGGATTTTATCACAGGTTTACCCAAGTCTGAAGGAAAGAGTGTCATCATGGTGGTAGTTGATAGACTTACCTAGTATGCACACTTTTGTGCATTATCTCATCCATTTAAAGAAAGTATAGTCACTACTACATTTATGGACACAATTCAAAAGCTACATGGAAACCCAAAGATTATTGTGAGTAATAGAGATCCCATTTTTACTGGAAATTTTTGGACGGAGTTATTTTCTTGTTTGGTACTCAACTAGCTCATAGCTCATCTTATCATCCTCAATCCGATGGTCAAGCTGAGATAGTGTTGGATGGATAAATCGTTCTTGTGGACAAGACCGATCTCCCTAGTACTAAAAGTATCTAGCAACAAACAACCAAATAAACTAATCTTTCTCTAAGCATATATGATTTACAAATAGTTCTATAGAGGTGTAAAAGAGCTACCTTATGTCCAGTGCTTGTTTGAAGTTGTTTTTATCCTTCGCGCGCTTGAAGGAGTTTCGCATGTAAACCTGCAGTCACAAACAAGCAAAATATTACATAGCACCTGTATAGACATAATCATAAATCATGCTTATTATAGTGATCAAGGAATCTATGAAATAAACCATTGATTGAAATCTTATTGAGAAAAATGAGTATATTTGTATTAACTTCAATAGGAGAAAATCCTTACAACCTGAGCCTTGATGTTGCACAGGACTTTCCGGGGTCCGAAGCAGTAGTCTCCTCTACTTTGACAAGCTCTACACTCTTTCAATCAAGACAAATAGAGGTATGTAATCTCTCCTCACAAAAGTCTTGTTTAACTGAGTCTGAATCTCAACAGCATTTATCTTCAAATATTCTAAAGCTTCTAACTCCCTTTGAGGCTACCCAATGCCTCTTTTTATAATGGAAAAGAGGAGGTTTTTCTGTTCCAAATATGAAGGGATAGAATCCTCCTTCAAAGGGATAAGCTCCTCACATCAAGGGGTTAGCTCCATAAGGTAAGGGATACATGTACCTTATCAAAGCGTACCTATTCCCGAAAATTCTCGTCTAGAATCTTCTAGAATTAATCTCAAATCAACTTTTTAACTTTACTTTCTCGCCTTTTTTAGTTTTACAGGAGTCTGCACCTATAACACATATAAAGTGCGGTTTTGGTCCACAGGATAGCTGAACATTAGGTGCGGGCCCGCAGGCAATGTATAGAGAAAGTGCGATACCAAAGTTTAGGAGATTTTTAGGAATTTTTCTCTGATTTTCAAGGCTTGATATGAATAACTGATATGTTAGACTTGCAAAAGGAGGAAGTATGAGTTATAATGAGCTCATACCCATAGCATAATGTCAGGATGACAATTTTTAGTGTAACAAATTTCCCCCTAAAGTGCAAAGTCTGGAATAGATGAAACTGAAGTCTGTCATATATGAAGAGTGTAGTACTTTATCATTTCAAGGATCACCCTGTGGACACCCCAGTCGGAACTTGTAAAAAAATTCAATGCAAAATATATATGTATACATATCATTGCTGAGGTAGGAATTCCCATACTCAGATCAAAACTAACTAGAAACTGACTCAAGTTGTTCTGATACAGGGATGATTTTGAATACATCACAGTATAGACATGTGTAGACACAGTATGGATGCATCCATCTGTTTATAAATAGTCTAGTGTATAAATGATAACAAAATTCCTCGCAGCCTAGATGGTAGAAACTAGATCCAGTGTCTTGATTTCCGCATCTCGAACTAGTACGATTCTATCCATGTGAATGAATGTGTCGAAGTCAAACATGGTAGAAACCACTTGATTACCATTCAATGATGTAAATTATTAGCAAGTGTGAGAGAAACCACCAGTAATGTCAATGGCTCTCAAAGTACTCAGTACAATCCATGAAATGTGAATGAATGAGCTGAAGTCGAACATCTCACGGAATCAATCGATTGAAGGTCAATGATGCAACCTGTCGTCGAAGGCTAGAAACCTGCCATTAAGGCATGCAGATTCCAAGGTACTGACGATTTCTGGATCAAATTTCTAGATAATGAGTTGTTGTCGATAGAAAGTGATCCGTTGTAGGAAAGCCCACAACACGAAATCATAGATCAAGTTTTGAAAATATATTGGCAAGGACTGACTCAGGGATAGTCAAAATGGATGACAGATATTTTGCAGATGAATGGTTTATTTGAACTGTTCTCTTGAACACATAATGACACTGCAGATGGCTTGGTGATAATTGACCCAAAGCTAATACCCAGAAACCGACTGAAGACTTTCAATGTGGTTTGATTAACTGTTAGGCAAAGGATTTCCCAACCCAGGTAAATGAAAGTGTCATGTTCAAGAGTGGTTGACTGGATTTTCGAAAATTTAAAATACAACAAATACGTCCATTTTTCTCTCTTTTCCCCCACCATTTCTGGCAAGTACCTCTTTATTTTTGACAAGCTTGAGGAGGATAACATTTGCTTGTTTTATAAGCTCATCCTTCGGATTAGTCCAACTTAGTTTAAAATTCGAACCCTAAGAAGGAGTGGTCCGTTCTTGTTTTAAAATTGAACAGGTCCTTTATTGTTAAGTTTTAACGAGTCCAGTATAGGAGAAACTCGGTGTTTTTCAATTTTAGCGAGTTAGAAGAAAAAACTTAAGAAAAATCCATGGGTGCACTTTTTCATAAATTTAGTCTCTCGAGCCCGAAAAAGGATAAAATAATGTGGGAGAGAACTCTATTGACCATAATTAGTCAACGTATACCTTTTTCGTAAATAGTCCATTCCAGTCCGTAAAAGGGGTAAACTTATACTGAAGGGAAGATCATTCATTTACTTTAACGAGTTCGAATAATCAAGTACTCGGCAATATTTTCATGTTTAGAGAGTATGAAAAGGGCTTAAAAGAGGACTCCAATGTTTCGCTTTTTCGTAAATTTTTGAAAGAGTCCGAAAAAGTGATAAAAGTATGCTCTTTGTTGAAAAATGATCAGTTTTCCTGAAAAAATCCAGTTTCTATACAAAAACTTGAAACATTACACATACCTGTTTAAGATAGGTAAAAATGCTTTCAAAAATACCCTTTTTAAAGTGAAAAATAAACAAATTAAAAATTCATCTATTCGAAAAAAATTATAAAAAGGACTTTTTCAATTTCATTTTTACTGTTCAGTTTCAGAGTGAAAAGTAAAAAGCTTTTGGGTAAGAAAGTTCCTGTGAATATTTTGGAAAATCCGTCCAGCGAAATCGAGAACTGTCAGTCTCAGGTAATCCACGACCTCTTAATCTTGTATTTCATCCGTTTACAATTCAGTTTTAGGCTTTAGATTTTATTTTTAGGGAAAAATATGGTTTAAAAATTCACCCGCGGGGGTCCGCAGGTAAGACACATGGGACCTGCGGACCCCGACTTTTTTCTATATAGAAAAAAGTCATGGGTCTGCACTCAACACACAGAGCGCATGCATTTCTACGCACTGTGTATAAAGGCTAAGTGCAGACCTCGCGCTTCTAAATTTGAAACTCAAATTTTTCATTTTCCGCCCAAAATTTTCCAAATTAGATTGTTCTAACTTGTGTTTCTATGCATTGCAGGAGTAACAAGATGTTGATTTGGAGGGACCGTGAACATGAGGAAGTGGATGACGCCGTAATGTTCCATTTTCCCACAATGCGAGCATTGAAAGCATGCGGTATATATAAATTCTGGGCCATCCAAGGCATGAGGGCACAGGTAGACCTCCTGACATGGCTGGTAAACAAGTGGAATGTGCAGGACCAGTGTTTCTTTATTGGTGGCCACCGGCTCGAAATTGAGCTGGAGGATATTTATTTTTTGACTAGTTTGTCCAAAAGGGGCGAACAAGTTTCTCTGTTTGGGACTAGGCCAGGTGGCCAGTCTGTCGCTAGTCTTCAACTAGAATTCTGTAATGATCAGGCAAACCCTAGGGACAAACGGATTGACATTAAAAACATCATCCATCCTGAGCTGAAATTCATTGCATTTACTGTTACCAGACTGTGTGGGAGTGTTGCGCTGCATGTGGCTACCGGTTCCCAAATGCGTATTGCTGTGGACTGCTTTCGTGGCACCATTTTCAACTGGTGCGAAGCCGTGTTGGCCAATATAAAAGGCCAATTGACTAGAGCGAAGAATGGTAAACTAAAAAAATTTGGATATGGATCCATTGTCGTTACCTTTGCTCTAGAGAGGATCCCCATGCTAGCTTCGCAGAGTATTTCTATTTATGTCGATCGAGTTCGAGAACCTAGGATGACTCGTTGGGTTGCACTGATGGCCCGTCACAGTATTGAGGGCTCTGAAATTGTTCGATTTCCTCCTTCATATTTTCGTTGGCTGGATCGCCAAATTTTTACCATAGAGGATTTTCCATACGTCGGGATAGATTGACGCGGCGACCGAGAGATGACTCTCCCGACCAGGGAACAATGGGATGAATCAGGTAAAATGATTTTCAACAATTTCTAAGTTCTAATTTTTTTATTTTTTTATCGTCTTGAAGCTAATAACCAAAATTTTTGAATGCAGATGTGGGCCCACGGTGACTAGCCCATCTCCAACCTTATGACAGAAAACAACCAGCTGCAGTTGGACCAGCCCCAGCCCCAGCAGGCCAATCAGCGGAAATCTTGTCTGACTTAGAGCATCATCTAGAGCGCCTGACTCTAGATATTCCAGAGATGGACATAGACAAGATTCCACTCAGACTACAGAGATACGTTATTGGTGTTCCAGGACCTTTTAGGAGGTTCCTATGTAGGGTGGCCCGAGCAGTGGTCTCTTATCGTGATCACCATCAGTGATGGGATGATCGTTTGTAGACTCATATTTTGACTTTTGTGTTATCATTCTACCGATCATAAGGTGTTTCCAACCTATGATCGAAGACGATGTATATTTTTTGAAAACTCTCCTATACTATGATATATCACTATTTACCGGCTATCTGTGTACATGTTATGAATGTTGTTTGTTTTACTATTTTGATTATTGCAAATGTCGATTTATCATACTAGAAGCAACTGCATCTGCTAATGTATTTAAATGTCTTGGAATATGTTGATATTCAATGTAATCAAATTCACGTTCCAAGAGACTAACTCTTAAAAATAACCGTAATAACACTGGATTTCTAATGGCATAAACCCTGTTAAGTTGTAATACAACAAGTTTAGAATCCAACCTAACAATCAAACTCCGAATTCCAAATGATATGGATTCAGATAATAACTCAATCACTGCACTATACTCTGCAATGTTATTCGTTGTTTGACCAAGGCTTACCCCATGCATGGAAACTAACTCGTCAGAGGGTGAATAAATAACCCAAGCTGCGGAAGAAATGTTCTGTGTACTATGACAAGCACCATCAGCAAAACCAATGTAGGTTTGAAGAGATGTCGACATCTGCAATATCAAGAGTAAAACTCAGATAAGCAGGAATAGTGATAAAAACACACTTCTAAACTAGGCACACTTTTCTAACCTAAAACACACCAGCAGTAAAGAAATCTAATCTAATAAAAAATCTCCACACCAAGTTTTAAGCATAATATCGCTTTAGATAAAGCCCATTTCTGGGTTTATCCAAAGGGACACCGTCAAAATATATCAACTTATAGGCCCCTTTTGCTAGTTTTCGTTTAATAATGAAAGGACGATGCCACATAGGCTTGAATTTCCCAGCTCCTAGCTTATCGTTGGCTTGATCATAAAGTAAGACTAGGTCTCCTTCTGAAAAATTTCGAGGGGTCACGCTTCTATCATACTGAGCTTTAATTCGTTTAACATGAGCTTCGTTTGCTATTGCAGTGTTTCGTCGATTCGCATCTAGCTGAGCCAAGTACAAGAAACGTTTCTCCTCTTCAGAAGTAGCTGGGAGTAATTCTATGGCTAATTTCAGTGACGGAATTTCGCATTCAATCAGCAACACAGCTTCCAAACCATAAACGAGCTGAAAGGGAGTGAAACCTGTTGATGTTTTAACTGAGGTTCGATATGCCCAAAGTGCTGAAAATAACATGGAATGCCAATTCATTTTGTGAATACCAATAATGCGTCTGATCATGGTGACTAAAACTTTATTGATGGTTTCAACCAGACCATTGGCTTGCGGAAAATACGGAGTGGAACTATCATGGCATAGGCCAAGTTGATATGTTAGTTCAGTCATCATGACATTCCGAAAATGACTTCCATGATCTGTAATAATGGCTTGAGGAACACCTAACCTAGTAATTATGTGATTAAATACGAAAGTTGCAGCAGTCTTGCCGTCAGCCAAAATTGTAGGCATCGCCTCGGCCCACTTAGTAAAATAATCTACTGCTAATATAATATATGCATGCCCCCCGGACGAGTGAGGGTTACATGTAATAAAATCGATACCCCATTTCGCGAAAGGACCAACAGAAATTATAGGGTGAAGAGGAGCAGGTGGCGCGCGCATTTTACGATTAAAAAGTTGACAATTATGGCATTTCCAAATGGCATAAATACAATCTTTGAATAATGATGGCTAGAAATAACCAACGCGCAATATCTTTTGGGTAGTGACATACCCAGACATATGACCGCCACATTCTCCAGAATGGCAATCATTTAAAACCTTTTCAGCTTCATCATGAGTAAGACAGCGTCGGAAAACAGAATCCGCTCCACGACGATAAAGTGTATCTCCAATAATATTATACTGTTGGGATTGGAAGCGTATTTTCCGTCACTGAGATCGTGAAATTTCAGGCCGAAAGGATTGGGTTTGGAGATAAACAATAATATCTCCATACCATGGATCGAGAGTACTGATAAGAAACAAAGATTCGTCCGCAATGGACTCTTCTGCCACTGTTTCAGTATCAGTAGAGGGGAAATCACACATAAGTTCTGCAAAAGCCAAAGATTTCTTTGCCTTGGATTTTTCAAACTCCAAGTCAAATTCTTGTAGGATGACTATCCATTTGGAATACTTTCCCCCTAGCAATTGTTTGGTCAAAATGTACATCATAGGGTTGCAATCAGAAATTACCATAGTTTTGCGTAACAATATGTAATGTCTAAATCGTTGGACAGCTTGTACAACTGCCAAAGCCAATTTCTCCACATGTGTGTATTTGACCTCATTCGGATGCAGATTTTGACTAAGATGATAAATCACATGTTGATTGTGAGATTCATCTTCCTGAACTAATACCACCCCAATGGTGGAATGAGAAGCGGCGAGGTACAAAAATTAATCTTGATTGTAGTTAGGAGGATGCAATAACGGTGCATGGGTCAACACGTGTTTAAGTGCATCAAAAGATCGATCAGCGATCTCATCCCACAAGAATGGAATGTTCTGTTTCAACAATCGGGTAAAACCCTTTGTAAGCTCGGCATAGTTAGGAATGAATCGACGTAAAAAGTTTGCTTTCCCCTGCAAACTTTGTAGTTGGCATAAAGTCGAAGGAGGAGGCAATTTAACAATAGCTTCGACCTTGGACGGATCGACGCGAATGCCTGCTTTCGAAGCAATAAATCCTATTAATCGACCCGATTCTACACAGAAAACAAATTTGTGTGGATTCAGCCTAATTCGATAATGTCGACATCTCATAAAAATGGCTCTTAAATGAGTGAGATGCTCGACCCTACGCGATGAATGAGCAGGTAAATCATCGAGATAAGGCTGCACAATGTGCTTAATGTCATGAAATGCGTAAGACATTGCCCGTTGAAAAGTTGCTCCAGCGTTCTTTAATCCAAAAGGTAGTTTACAGTAAGCAAACGTACCCCACGGACAAATAAAAGCTATTTTCGGTTGATCGGCAGGGAGTATGTTTATTTGATTGTAACTGGAAAAGCCATCCATAAAGGAAAACATTTCACTTCCAGCACAATCGTCAATTATTTGATTGATATAGGGAGTTGGATAATTGTCTTTAGGACAAGCTCGATTAATATCCCTATAATCGATGCATACTCTTATTGTTCCTTGTTTTTTAGTCATAGGAACAATATTTGATACCCAATTTGTTAAAGGGATTGGATAAATAAATCCTGCGCGAAGTAATTTTTCAACTTCTGCTTTCATAGCAGCAGATTTTCTAGGATGAATTTGACGTAAACGTTGACGAACAGGTTTAGCATCCGGGTAAGTCTTAATCTCATGTATAACGATTGACGGATCGATTCCTGGCATTTCTTCATAGGACCAGGCAAACACATCATGGAATTCTTGAAATAGGGCTTTATAAGTTTGGATTTCATCTTTCGTACAGCAAGCACCTATATGAATGTTTTCAATTATTCCTGGTTTTACTGAAATGTCAATGGGAACCATTCGAGATATATTTTCCAAATTTAACTCAGAATCAGGATTTTGCAAAGGATTTTGTGGTTCTTTGACATATTCAGCAGTAAAAATTGAAGCGAAATCATCTTCAAAATGTTCTAGATCAAGTAGAAATGAAGATCGGTGATGTAGATCTTCCCATGGTAAATCGTCAACAGACAAAAACTCACAAATTTTCTCATCAGTATGAACAAGTTCAGGAAATGTCATTGTGACTGAAATATATATAGAAAGTTATTCCTCATGGATCCCATTCATTGGATCATTTTCGGTTGAAGAGGGGTTGGAAAGTGACTGTACAGCCTGATACGCAATTTTGAATGGACTCAAAGGCATCATGCCATCAAATGAATCTAACTCGGAGTCGGAAAGTACAATCCAAGGATCATCAAACATAACAGTGTATGACGAAATCATGTGAATATTTGCAATCGAAGGCGATACGTTAGGAGGAGGCAAGGAAAAAGTTCCTAGTAAACCAGAATCTTTAATCAATCCTACTCCAACATCCTTGTAAGGGATAGTCGTTTTACCAACATGCTGGATTGTTTATGTAGAGGCAGGGTTGGAAGAGAAATAAGTTAACTGATCTATTGTAACGATCTTTCCTTGATATGGAAATCTTATGAGTCGAAAGACCGAAGAAACAATAGCAGTCATCGCATAAGACCAACTTCGACCTAGGAGAAGGTTGTAATCTAGAGGGGCATCAACCACTTCCACATCTAGATTTACTATTTTACCTTCGACCCCTATGGGTAAATCCTGCAAAATACCAAAAGGTTGAAAACCTCGACCATAAAAAGCCTTAAGAATCATCAGATATTGGTTAAGTGTAGGAGAACCAAGTGATTTCCAACACTGAATCGACATAATACACGTTGAAGCTCCCTCATCAATCAGAGTCCGAAAAATTGGTCTGTTTTTGACTAACACTGGAATCTGGAAAGCCATTTGGTGAGGTAGACGAGGTGCACTATTTTCTAAATCGAAGATTATAAGATTGGAATCCTGAATATCAACAGCTCCTATAGCAGACAAAAGCAATCTACGCTGTGCTGGGCATGATTGCAGCACTTCCAAAGCCGACATTGCTGAAGGGGAAATAGCTAAATCTTCAACAATGTTGTAATTCTGAGTAGCTCTCGCATGTGGATTGAAAGCTGATTTATGAAGAACACCTTTAGCAGGCAGTTTGATTATTAAGTCTGGATTTTGTTTCTCGATCTGTAGCAGACCAGAAACAGGAGGAGGTGTAGTTGATGCATTTGTATTAGAAGATTCTGCTTCTTTACCATCAACGAGATTCTTAGAACCATAATCTTGCGATCGCATCGTAACCCTTACATGAGACATCATCATAATAGGTTCTTCATAAGTAGTCGAGGTAGAACCAACCATCTTACTATCTTGAATTGGAAAAGGATCCTTCAAGATAGCAGGTTGTTGCGATCCTTTAATGAATTTCGTAACTTCGGCTCGATATGGACATTCTTTCGTGAAATGATCCTCTTCACAAATGAAACAAGGATAGCGAGGTTTACGTTTTTCGTCATTGGATTCACTTTTATCAGTTTTCTCTTTCGAATTCTTTTTGTTTTTATTCTTCCCTTTCTTTTTACCACCGGATTTAGATTTGGTCGTAGATGTTTCTATGACGTGAATATCGACAGAAACTTCAGGAGAAGATTCTCCTTTCGGGGAATCAGGTAAAGTTATAATAGGAGAAGAATTCTTCGAAGATTTATTCTTGCTTTTAGAATTAACCGTACCAATCATACCATCAGCGGTATGAGACCCTGAAGGAGCAGCATCTATTTGACCTTGTTTTGGAAGGCCTGGGATTTTTTCATGTAAAGTACCTGACTGCGTATAAACGAGGTCAAGGTACTGAGCTTGAGCAATTACTTGCTCTTCAGTAACAACACCAGCCTTAGCTACATCTTCAGTAATCTTGGGTAACAATGATTTAACAAACCATTCCGCCAAAATTTGAATCGGAATATAAACTTTCACCAAACGTCTCCTACGTCGCCATTCATGGATATGATCAGAAATATACGTAGACATGGATTGTTTCAGCAAAGTTAATAATTCCGTGCCATTGTCGTATCTGACTAGCAACTGAAAATGAGTCAAGAAGGCAGTTGCTAACTGAATGAAGTTATGAAACGAGCCTCGTGGTAACTCAATGTACCATTTGGCTGCAAGACCAATAAGAGTTCTTTGGAAAAGACGTAAGCAAATCGAATCATCAATAATTGAATTGGACGTGCACCAGAGGTGATAAGTCATGACGTGATTTGATGGATCCTCTCCTGACTTACCTTCGAATTTTGGTATATCACTGGGCAACTTATGTGGCATTGGCAGCCAGTACTGATAATAAAAAATTGGATCATTCGTAAGGCGCGTCAAGTCGGGTAAATCTAAAGTTGCTATAAATGGTAATTGACGGTTAGGATCATGAAAACCTTGAGTAGCCAAAGCAGTTCCAGGAGGTGGATACCCAGGATAGCTGGGAATTAGATTTGCATTAGGAATTGTGTAACCTCCCGGATAACCAGGATTAATTGTACCAAACTGGGGTTGTTGAGGCTGTTGATAAGTATAGCCAGGGTACAGTTGATACTGATAGTTTGGATTTTGTATATAGGGACCGAATTGCAGTTGTCCCTAGTATGGTTGATACGTGAATTGCGGTTGAATTGTGACAACTGTACTTGTACCGATTTGTCCTGTAGGTATCTGAACCGAAGTTTGCGCTGAAAGTCCTGACTGGGGTACAGAGACTTGAGGAATTTGCACGGATACAGGGATAGTCAAGCTCGGGGTTACAGATACTCTAGAAACAGGTGTTACAGGTTGAACAGTCGTTGCAATGGTTGCAGCAGTTTGAGGTGGAGTCTGAGGTGAACTAGGCCCAGCCTGCTGAACAGAACTAGGTGCAGGAGTTTGAATAGTTGGCTGGACAGGTTGCTGGGTTGGACCAGAAACCAATGGCTGTCCAGGTTGATAAGGCATTTCCACATTAGGTTGCATAGGCTGTTGATATTGGGACGGATCCCACACCATCATTCCGGGGTATTGTCCCGCAGAAGGTTGAACATAAGGACCATAACCTGGTTGAACGTAGGGTTGATAATTAAGTGGTACATTTCCGGCTCCTTGAATAGATGGTTGAGCAAAAGGCTGTTGGAAACCTTGAATTGGGTACTGACCTTGAGGTTGATAACCCTGAGGCGCGTACTGAGGCTTGGGTTGATAAGGACCCTGAGGAGCATATTGAGTTTGGGGTTGACCTTGAGGTATGTACTGCCCTGAAGGTTGATACCCTTGAGGTATGTACTGTCCTTGGGGTTGTCCCCCAAAATAATATGATTCCACAGTTTGTCCTGGGAAAAAGTTACCTTGAGGTTGTGCCCCGGGTGGTAACTGACTACCTTGAGGTTGTCCTCCAGGTGTTCACTGACTACTTGAAGGTTTCCCCCCAGGCGGTAACAGACTACCCTGAGGTTTCCCCCCTGGCAGTAACAGATTTCCTTGAGGTTGCCCCCCAGGTGGTAACTGACTGCCTTGTTGTTGAGGATTGGGAAGATTACCAGACATCATAAAAATTTGCTCTGCGCTCGACGTTTCAATTTTAAGACCATTAAGACTAGATGATAACACGTTGTCAATGGGTTGAGGAGCTGCTCCCGAGAAAGTACCAGATAGAGCCTGGTATCCCGAAGGAATAGAAGGACCACCATGTAAAAATGATTCTGGAGTCTGGGAAAACATGGATGACTCTCCTGCCATAATGGATGGCGGATAGTAACCTCTGGGTGTAGGATGAAATGGAACTCGAGGTGGATGAAAAGCAAGACTCGGATTCTCTAAAAAAATTGTTAAGGATAGATACCAAGCACCAATTCGAATAGGGCTGTTGAAAATAGATTCACGCTCCCTAAGATTTAAAGATTGAGGGGAGTCGGGAAGAGATATATCTTCGTTTGGATTAGTAAGTTCTTCAATAGAAATAAGACCAGCTGGAAGATCATCAGTGATGATATTTCTTACCCTAGGTGAACCAAGATCACTAGAAGTTGGTGAAATAAGTCCTGAGGATGTTTCCAAAACAGAAGATTCAGTTTCAGGTTCAGAGATTTCAGGTTCATCAACTAGTTCACTGGAAAGAGACATATAACCAGTAACTTCAGAAACTGAAATCGAATCTTGAATGTATTTTGTTGTAGGTGTTTGATAATCAGGATGAACTACAATGGATGAAGTTCCAATTTTTGTTGATCTAATCCTACTGCTGCTAGATGATACCAGAGCACGTAGCCCTTCAAGTTGACTTGGTGTATATTCAGGGGGTTTCCCTTGTAGTCTCCGGGATTGTCTTGGCAAGTCCGCCACGATTAAAAAATTAATTAACCACACGCAAACAAAGAAAATTTCAATGAAAACACCTAAAGTCTCTAAGAAACAAACAGTTGAATCATACGCTTCAAAAATCTAAGAGTTCAAACCACACACAAACAGTAACTTTTCATACTAAAAACACTAGATGGTGATGAAATCCAACTTAGTAGAAATTTAATACGAAAAGGGCAGTTGGAACAGTTACCCCGACAACCTGCTTAATGAAACGGACCGGTGCAAGTTTCTCCACTATACCATCTCGAGTGAAGATAACCCTTCGGAGAGTCCAAGTGAGTCTAGCCGACGTCTGCTCCAGGTACAGTGGGATCTTCCCTCCACCGTCACCTTAGGAAAGAATCCTAAATATTATGGCCTCTAAGGTTACCAACAGAAACAAATATACCTGGGGGAACAGTCTAAGGCTCCTTGAAATAATCCAAGGTATGCCAACAAGTGACCTCAGGCTCCTCGACAATGGTCTATCCGAGGTTTACCGTTGTTAATACGTGTATATCTTCTATAGTTCCCAATGAGGAAAGATTGATTACCTCATTGGTTCAGATATGATCTCGTGCTTAACTCCTATAGGAGGAGCTTCCCAGAGCATAGATGCAACAATTGGAATTTCTTCCTACAGCAAGATTTGTCTACTTTTTTGTTTATACTATCTTGGAGAGTTAATTACTCCCTACTCCAAGATACTAGCCTAAGCTATGTTGGTGATAAGAGCCCTAGAAAATAAAAGATTGCTAGATGAATTTTAATTAAGCGTTACTTTTATGAGTTGTTTCTTAAGTCAATGGGTGTGGAAATGAAACTTTGGTGGTGTGAAGAATCGATTTCCAAAAAGACTAAAAATGCACCTAAGAATGATAATCAATTCTTTTTCTTTCAATGAACTTCTATCTAAAGAAAGAGTTGGAGAATGCAATCCTTTTAATAAACAATTCTTCCTTTAAACATAAAGAATGATTGAAAGAGAATATTTTGTCTTTTCCAATAAATGATTAAATCTCACAACGAAATCCCTTTTCTTTCAAAACTTGTAACTACAAAAACAATTTTCCTTCAAAAGAGATCTACAAATTTCTAAAAAACACTCAAAACTACAAAACTAATTTTGAGATCTACTAACTTGCACTCAAAACTACAAAACTAATCTTGAGATCTAAAAAATTTTAAAACAATCTAAATGAATAAAAGCTTTAAAATTTTTTGAAGAATGCTTTACTTAGTTGTTCAGCAAACTAAGGTTCTATTCGTCCAGAACAACAAACAGATCAAAAACACTCAATTATGTTTTATAAAAATGAAATTCAAAAACCAATAAGAAAGTTCTTTTTCGAATATTTGCAAAGAAACAAGTAGCTCTATTTCTCAATAAAGGATGATTTCACAAGCAGGTCAGATTCAGCAAAAAGACAAGAAAAACCGATGTAATCTGAGGTATTTCAAAATTTCAAATGCTTCAAATTGCTACAAAGACCAAGTGAAATGCAATCCAAAATGCAAAGTCTTCTAGAAAATCATCAAAACATCAACACTGTTGGAATTCATTCATAGAAATTTTTTGACAGAAAGAGTAATCAATCTGGGCAGAAATCAAAAATACTAAATCAAAATAAAGACAAACTAAAGAAAGAAATCTAGAGTTTTCTTAAAATTTAAACAGGGTCCGCATGCTTCTAGAAGTACAAAGTGCGGTACCGCACTGTTTACTAATAGAAGATGCGAAACTGCCCGCACTGTCAAAAGAAGACAGAGTGCGGTCCCAGAAAAAATTAGAGAAAAACACTAAAGATTTGAAAATTTTCTAAAACAGAGAAAACCTAAACTACCTAGACAGATTTCTATCAATCAAAAACTAAGAAAAATGTTTCCTCGAATCAAAATAAAAGAGAACCAAAAAACACAACAAGTTCTTCCCCAGTATGGTCGCCAATTTGTTGGACGGATAAATCGTTCTTGTGGACAAGACCGATCTCCCTAGTACTAAAAGTATCTAGCAACAAACAGCCAAATAAACTAATCTTTCTCTAAGCATATATGATTTACAAATAGTTCTATAGAGGTGTAAAAGACCTACCTTATGTCAAGTGCTTGTTTGAAGTTGTTTTTATCCTTCGCGCGCTTGAAGGAGTTTCGCTTGTAAACCTACAGTCACAAACAAGAAAAATATTACATAGCACCTGTATAAACATCATCATAAATCATGCTTATTATAGTGATCAAGGAATCTATGAAATAAACGATTGATTGAAAGCTTATTGAGAAAAATGAGTATATTTGTATTAACTTCAATAGGAGAAAATCCTTACAACCTGAGCCTTGATGTTGCACAGGACTTTCCGGGGTCTGAAGCAGGAGTCTCCTCTACTTTGACAAGCTCTACACTCTTTCAATCAAGACAAATAGAGGTATGTAATCTCTCCTCACAAAAGTCTTGTTTAACTGAGTCTGAATCTCAAAAGCATTTATCTTCAAATATTCTAAAGCTTCTAACTCCCTTTGAGGCTACCCAATGCCTCTTTTTTATAATGGAAAAGAGGAGGTTTTTCTGTTCCAAATATGAAGGGATAGAATCCTCCTTCAAAGGGATAATCTCCTCACATCAAGGGGTTAGCTCCATAAGGTAAGGGATACATGTACCTTATCAAAGCGTACCTATTCCCGAAAATTCTCATCTAGAATCTTCTAAAATTAATCTCAAATCAACTTTTTAACTTTACTTTCTCGCCTTTTTTAGTTTTACAGGAGTCCACACCTATAACACATATAAAGTGCGGTTTTGGTCCACAGGATAGCTGAACATTAGGTGCGGGCCCGCAGGCAATGTATAGAGAAAGTGTGATACCAAAGTTTAGGAGATTTTTAGGAATTTTTCTCTGATTTTCAAGGATTGATATGAAGAACTGATATGTTAGACTTGCAAAAGGAGGAAGTATGAGTTATAATGAGCTCATACCCATAGCAGAATGTCAGGATGACAATTTTTAGTGTAACAGATAGTGAATAAATTTTTGGAAGGACATATTCATTGTTTTGGGTCAAGTGGTTACCTCTCACTGAATGGTGGTGTAACACTTCCTTCCATACTGCAGCAAAAATGACCCCATTTATGGCACTTTATGGATATCATCCATCGTCCATCACATCATATTTAAGAGAAAATTCTAAGGTTCAAGCAGTGGAAGATAACATCGAGCATCAACAAGAAGTTCTCCAACTCTTAAAGAATAACCTAAATTTGGCACAAAATTGAATGAAACAACAGGCAGATCAACATTGCAGTGAGAGAAGTTTTGATGTAGGAGACCGGGTATTTTTACGGCTACAACCATACAAACAAATGTCCCTCAAGCAAGCTAGGAAGGATAATAAATTATTTCCAAAGTACTATGGTCCTTACAAGGTGTTGCAAAATATTGGTACTATGGCATACAAATTGGAGCTTCCTACTTCTTCGCGAGTGCATCCAGTTTTCCATGTTTCATGCTTAAATAAGGTTATAGGTGAAAATATTCCAGTTCAAAAAATGTTTCCAAAACCTGATGAGGAAGGAAAAATCATATTGGAACTTGAAGCAGTAACGGAAACAAGAACTCGACAACTATGAAATTGATCAATTTCAGAGTATCTCATCAAGTGGAAGAACTTACCCACTGAAGATTCTACATGGGAGGATGAGAATTTCATACAGAAGCACCCAGAGATACTCAAGCATTGAGGAAAACACTTTTTTGAAGGAGGGGCATGTTAGGTCCCTATATTACTAGTTTAGTCCCTTATTGTTTTTAGTATAGCCCCCTTATTGTTATTGTTGTACCCCTATAACCCCAATATGGTTATTATTGTGCCCTTACATTATTATTGTTAGGTCAACTAGGATTATATTTGTTGAACCCTTGGTTAAACTGAGAGGGGGGGGGTGAATCATTTTAATGCAGTCATGGTCTTGTAAAACTTTCTTTTACACTTATTTACATCTCCATTTTTTGATCAACTTAATATTCAATGGAACAACAATATTAATAAGTGAGAAGCAGGTATTAAGCAGATCAGATACACCATACCAACACATAAACATCATGCACATAGACAATAGATAAAAGTGGTAACCCATAAGGGAGAAAACCACATCTTATTATTTTTTTGATGCAAAGGCAAGCTCCAACTCCCTCTCACCATTGATTTTCTATAGGCTCCAACCTACAGGAGTCTACTACCTCAAATCTGCAAGCTACAACTTGCAAGGAAGCTCCAACTCCCATTTATTTTTTGCAGGCTACAACCTACAGGAGGCTCCTGCCTCAGCCAGCTACAACTAGACTTCTATCAAGCTACAACTTGACATGGAAGCACCAAATTCCTCACTGTACAATAAAATCATATGTTGATTTACCTGGATTTCAGCTCTGTTTTTCTCCTTCTTTACTGTTGTCCTTCCAGCCTTCAAATTTTCTTTATATCATTTCCGGATCTTCACAACTCCTCTCTACTCCTTCTTCTTCTTACACTGTCTCACTCATTTCTTCATTTTCTCAACACATTTTATGCATATGCTGGTAACATTATTTATAGGGATCACCTCATAACTGTTTGCATTCCACAGGGAATTCGAAATGAACAGGTATGACTCTTTGCCTTCCCCCTTCTCATTGTCTTGGCCAGCGCATTCAGAATAGTATAACAGAATGTATACATTTACGTATTACAGTGGAGTTTTGTTTTGCCTATGGAGACTTGCCTTTGCATCACATACAATAGAAATAATTAAATCATTTACATTTACAGATACAATAATACATTTTACTCAGCCCTTTTAGCTCTTGGTTCGCCATACTTTTGTCTTTTCTGCTGTTGTCCCTGTCTTTTCCGTTTCTGTTGTTATAGTCTAGCTCTGTTGTATAACTGCTCATTTTGTCGTAACTTGACCCATTCTATTTCTCGTGCCCATAGCATTAAACCTTAACCATTGTTTTGGACATTTGATTCTGCCTTTTCTTCTGTGTCGAGTCTTTACTCAAGGCTTTCTACCTGTTTTCATGCTTTCCTTTTTGTTTTGCGTTATAAACCTCCTTCAGCTCTCTGAAACGATTTACAAAAGAAACTCCACATCCTGCCGGACTTGAAATTCTTTAGGCTTCGACTTTGTTCTTTATCGCGTCTGCTCTTTTTATCACACTTTGGCGATTCAAATATCCCATGCATTTTTCCATCTGATCTCCCGATATGTGATGTGTGATGGGTCCCACCAGGCTATATTATCGCTTTATCGCTACTTTGCATCGCAACTCACATGACTTCTAAAATTGTGTAATATCTCTCCTGATCTTTGCGATACGCGATATGCGATGAACTTTGCATCACCTCCATCGCATCGCATTCATCGATCGCATTGCAAGTTCTATAACTTACGAATTCTTATCACATAAGCATTGCCAATTGCGATATGCGATATGCGACAGGTTCCACTTGACTTTATCGCTACTTCGAATTTTGGTGTTCCCATGTTGTGCATAGCTCTTCTAACCGCCGATGCGATTTCTCAAAGGGAAACCTTATACCTTTAGATTTAAAATCCTTTAGACTTTTTCTTTGAAGTTGCATCACAACCGAAACTCTTTTATCGCGCTTCGTCCTAAGCTTGCAATGAGTGATATGCGATTAACTTCGCATCGCCTCCATTGCATCGCATTCATCGATCGCATCGCAAGTTCTATAGCTTACGAATTCTTATCACATGGGCATCACCAATTGTGATATGGCGCTGTGCCGCCATGTGTCCCTTCGCATCAGCACATCGCATTGCTTCTATCCATCGCATCGCAACTTTAATCTTACAATCTTCACCCCTCCGATCTTGCGATTTGCGATATTTGGGCCAGGTCCACGTCATCTCCATGTCATCATGCCATATCCCCTTGCCATGTCATCACCACATCACTGCCATGTCATATTGCCACATCATCTTGATTTATTTGTGATTTGTGGGGTTAGGTCCACATCAGCTGCCACATCACTTGCCATGTCATCGCCGCGTCATCACATTGCACTTTGCATTTTCTGTGGTCATTGTTTTTTTTCAATTTTTCTTTTTCCCCGATTGCAATATGTGATCGCATCCATCGCATCGTATATATTGCATCGCCTTGCTCTTGCTTCTGATTAATGATCTGATTTTCGTCGATGCGATCATCACCATTGATCTGTTTAGATCTATGGTCCTCGTTGCTGCTGGCACTTCCGATTAATACTCAAGCACTTAGCATAATATCATCTCCGCTTATGATTTTCAACTTTATGGTTTAAACCCCAAATAAACCATATAAGTGTTTACGGGCCCACAACTTTATTTCAACATGCCTTTTAGGCTTTAGGGAAGCGGGTCCTGGTTCACGGTACTACGGAGGCACTCCTTAGTATAGACTCATCATCTAGCTTGTGCTACCGCAGTGAACGACAACCATAGATCTACGGTCAACGCCCGATGGGCGGGTCAACTACGGAGGCACCCCCTTTGTTTAACTATCCGGATGTTTATGAATGTTAAAACAATGTTAACCCTTAAAACAATGTTAAACCTTCAGAATCCTTAGTCCTTCGGAAATATTATAATACACATTGTAATATGTAATGACCTTCAAAAATAACGTTAAAACCTTCGAAAATGAATATTTAAAACCCTTAGCAATGTAATATTATACTGTGCTTTAAACCCACGATAACAACATTATAGTATATATATATATATATATCTGGGCCCATAGAATTCCTGATAGTCAATCTTTATTTTTTTCAAATTTTCATTTCAAACGCATTTAACATGGATTTTCACCTAATTTTCGTTGTTTTACTTCAATTCCTCTTCGAACCTTCCTTTTCTGCTTATGTTCATCGGGTCCTCCACGCTGCTTCTCTCCTGAGCTTGTTCTTCTGTCTTTCTACATTCGTTGCCTATCTGCTGTTACACCATTTTTTGGTCATCTAACCTATTATCATTAGATGGACCCAAGTACACCATGTAAGACCAATTTTACCCTAAGTAAAATTTCTTTCACTATGTAAAATAACTTAATAAACCACATTTATTAGGTTGTTTATGGTCTAAACGGGAAACCCCAAAAGGAAATATTAAACAAATCTATATTTGTTTGATTTTCCTCATGGAATAATTAATTAAACAATAATTTAATTATTATTCCTCATCATGTTTAACCCAAAACAAAGAAATTAATTAGATAAATCTTTATTTATCTTATTATTTTCTAGGAATAATTATTTAAATCTTATTTAAATAATATTCCTTGGTAAATATGACTAAATCACCCATAAATAATTAAATAAATCATTATTTATTTGATTATCTTTCAACCACTTCCTTAAAATGATAAATAAATCATTTATTTATTTATTATTCACAAATAAAGAGATTTGACCCAAGTCAAATACTTTTTCCCTCCAACAAATATAATAAAATATTCCATAAAAGGTGGATCTAGATTTGGTTAACATTATTTTAATCATGCACCAAGATCTAGAATGACCCAATATTTTGTTATAAATAGGAGGGTTTTCTCTACCATTCCTCACCTTTTGTTGCCTATTAGATCACTCTGGATCTATACATTTGGTCACATTCTACATTATTTGTTGTGTGAGCTCCCTTTGAGTTCTATCTTTGTCTGGGTTTTCTACACCAACAAGAGAGAGAGATTCTAGATCTGAAGTGCTGAGGACTTCCAAGAACCCATCCCATTGAGGAGAATTGGAAACATCTTCTTTTTTTCCTCCCAGGTGCCCTTAATACAAAAAATTCTTTCAAAAATTGTTCTTGTCTTGTCTATTGGATATATGGAGAAAACCCTTCTTTTTACTGCTTAATGTCTTTCTATGCATAGATCTGGTTTTTTGTAGCTCTTGTCTTGATCAACTAACTGCAGATCTGAAGATGTTGGCAGCCACATTTGATCTTAGGGCTATTAGTTATGCGTAGCTAAAGTGGTCTTTTTTCGTACACTTCGACAAAGGATTCATACTAACATCTGCTTTTGCTGCTTCTCTGCCTTTGTTGCTTAGCTGCATTCACTACCTTTGGTGCTTGTCAGTGTTCTGGTGTTGTTCCTTTGTGCTCCTTTGCCTTTGTTGATGGTCTAATTTTGCTCCTTACCTTTCGACTGCTCCTCTGCCTCTCTTTTATGCTTTCTTACTGCATTATTTCCTGATCTACTCCTTTGCCTTATTTTTGGTTCTTCTCTGGTCCTTTGTCTTAGTGATAGTTCAGGGATTGCTCCTTTGTGCTCCTTTGCCATCAATGACAATATTTCCAATAGTATCCCCCTTTGGCATTGATGGAAATACTCCAATGCCTCCTCTAGGAATTCCTCTGCTTGATTTTTAGAAGACCCTTTCTTCTTTTGCTTGCTTTTCCTCCCCCTTTGACATCAATGGCAAAGGGTTGAACTTTTCCCAATGTAGTTTCGATCTTTTCATTTCCTGTGATCCTGAGGACCTGTTCCATGCACTGCTCCATTGTTCTAGATATTTTATTACAATTTATTGACTTCCCTCCCCTTGGAGTGATGCTTTCTTGTTTGATATTGACTATCACTTGTCTTCTGCACTGATCCTATTTCTTGTATGCAACCCTTATTATTATTATTATTATTTTTTATTTTTATTTTCAATCATATCAGAGAGTAACATCTATAGACACTACCCCTAGTTTGTCTCTTAGATATTCGAATGGTTATTTAGCAAGAGGTTTTGTGAATATCTCTGCTAATTGTTCCTTTGTTGGTACGTATTCCAACTTCACCAATTTCCGTGCTACTTGTTCTCTGAGGAAGTGGTACTTTATTGGGATGTGCCTTGTTTTTTAATGAAGTACAGGGTTTTTTGATATACTTATTGCACTTGTATTGTCACATTTGATAGAAATGGTTTCATCAATGCTTACCTTCATCTCTTGGAGAGTTTGTTTCATCCACATTACTTGTGTGCAACATGCAGCTGCTGCTATGTATTTTGCTTCTGCTGTAGATAGAGAGATATAAGTTTTCTTCTTGCTTAGCCATGCCACTAGACTTTTTCCCAAATAAAATGCAACTCCACTTGTGCTTTTCTTGTCATCCACACAACTGGCCCAATATGCATATGTGTATGATGTCAATGTGAAGCTTTTTCCTTTTGGATACCATAGGCCATAATGTGAAGTACCTTGTAGATATCTAAATATTCTCTTGATTGCAAGTAAATGATTTTGTTTTGGTGTTGCTTGATATCTTGCAACAAGTCCTACTACCGACATAATGTCTGGTCTAGAAGCTGTTAGGTATAGCAGGCTTCCTATCATGGATCTATAAAGTTTTTGATCTACATATTTTGATCCATCATTAGCACATAGTTTGCATCCAGTGATCATGGGAGTTAACACAGGTTTGCAGTCTTCCATTTGAAATATTTTCAACATTTATTTTAAGTATTTTTCTTGCGAAATGAATATTCCTGTGTTATTTTGTTGAATTTGAAGTCCTAAATAGAAGGTCAGCTCTCCAATCATAGACATCTCAAATTATGATTTCATTTCTTCAGCAAATCCTTTTGCTAACTCATCTTTGTTGCTACCAAACATGATGTCATCTACATACACTACTACAATCAAGAGTTCATTATCATTAGCCTTTATGTACAAATTTTTGTCTACTCCCCCTTTCTTGAACCCTTGTTTTTGCAAGTATTTGTCCAACCTTGAATACCATGCATGAGGAGCTTGTTTCAGGCCATATAAGGCTTTCTTTAATCTGCACACATAGTCATGTTTATTTGTTAATGAGAATCCTTCAGGTTGTTCCGTATAGACTTCTTCCTCTAGATCTTCATTCAGGAAGGTAGACTTCACATCCATTTGATATACCTTGAAATCATGATAGCATGCAAAGGCCAAAAAAATTATGATTGCTTCCATTATGGCTACAAGGGCAAAGGTTTCATCATAATCAAGACCTTCAATTTGTGAATATCCTTTGCATGCAAGTCTGGCTTTATTTTTGATTACCTGTCCTTGTTCATTCATCTTATTCTTGAATATCCATTTAGTGCCAATGAAATTTTTCCCAGTGGGCATTGGAATTAATTCCCATGTATTGTTCTTCTCAATTTGGTCTAGTACGTCATTCATAGCATTTACCCAGTTTTTGTCTTTGTTGGTTGCTTCAAACTTCTTTGGCTCTATTTGAGATAGCATGGCTAGGTGTACTTATTTTTTCTGTTCAACAAGTTGTCTTCTTGTCTGGACTCCCCCACTCTTGTCCCCAATGATTTGATCTTCTAGATGGTTCTTTTGAGTGTGTCTTGAGGGACATTTTGAGTTTAATTCAGTATCTTTTGTTGTTTTTCTCAGTTCATCATTATCTTGGTTCTCATCTTCATGATCATCTGGGGGATTGCTGCATCTAGTGCTTCTTGTTCTGTTTGGAAGATCTTCATCAAATCTTACATCAATGCTTTCCACAATTTTGTGCAGTCTTTTGTTGTAGCACCTGTAACCCTTACTCTTGGATGTGTATCCTAAAAATTTTCCTTCATCAGCTCTTGCATCAAAATTCCCTAGTTTTTCATCATTATTTTTTATGAAACACTTTCTTCCAAAGACTCTAAAGTGCTTGATTGATGCTGGTTTACCATGCCATAATTCGTAAGGAGTCTTATCACAATTTGGCCTTAAATGAGCTTTGTTGACAATGTGAACAGTTGTGTGTACTTCTTCTGCCCAGTAGGTTTGGGGAATGTTACTTTCTTGCATCATAGCTCTGGAAATATGTTGTACTGAACTATTTTTCCTCTCTGCCACTCCATTCTGTTGAGGTGTACCTACAATTGTAAACTGTTGTTTTATCCCATGCTTATCGCATAGGTCTGCAAAATCATAGTCCATGAATTCACCTCCTCTGTCTGATCTGATACACTTTAGCTTGCATCTTGTTTGATTTTCTTCCAATGCTTTGAATATCTTGAATTTCTCAAGTGCATCAGATTTATATTTGAGAAATACTACCCACATCATTCTGGAAAAATAATCTATTATCAGCATGAAATAAGATTCTCCGCTTGGTGCTTTATTTCTTGAAGGTCCACACAAGTCCATGTGTACAAGCTGAAGTGGCTTGCTTGTTGATAGTTCATCTTTGGTCTTGAAATATGTGCGGGTCTGTTTGCCCAATTGGAAATATTTACATATGGTATTTGAAGGCTTCTTTATTGCTGGAATATCTCTAACTGCATTCTACTTGCTCAGAATAATGATGTGGTCAAAATTTAGGTATCCCAGTCTTCTATGCCATAACCATGATTCATCAAGTTTTCTTATGTGGCATGTTTCATTCTCTTCTTCCACTATATAGAAATTACTTTCTGTTCTAATGCCTTTGATCAAGGTCTTTCCTGTGGTGCTTGATCTTACCTCACAATCTTAGGCTCTGAAAAGGACCTCACAGCCTTTATCACACATTTGACTAACACTTAGCAGATTGGCTTTCAGCCCATCCACAAATAGTACATATTGGGCCTTTCCTCTTCCATTATTCAGACTGACTGAGCCTTTTCCTTTGATTTTCCCTTCTTTATCATTGTCGAATAAAACATTTCCAGATTTCTTTTCATCAAAGGTTACAAAATTTCTTCTATCTCTAGTCATATGCTTTGAGCATCCACTATCCAAATACCATTGGCTTTTCTGATCTTGAGCTATTAGAGCTAGGTCACACTTATTCAACTTCTTTTTCCACTGCAGGTAGCTATTTGTTTGGCACCTTTTCTAAGAAGATGGACCACATTCCTTGAGAGGAAATTTGGAAGACATGTGTCCGATTTTATGGCATACAAAGCATTTAATTATATTTTTAAATGGATTATGTGTACGAGTGAACTTTACATTGTTCATAGATCTCCTTGGGGTTTTGAACAACATTCTTTTTCCATATGTTCTGCACTCCATGGCTTTATGGCCAAACCCCTTACAATAAAAACAATACCCATGGAAACGATTAGTGTACCTGGTGTAGGGTTGTCCTCTCCATTTTTTTGCTTGAGGTAGTCTTTTCAATTTTTGCATCTTTTTCTTGTTGAACTCAATTATCTTTGTCTGAAAGTATGTAGCAATATGTCCCAGTTTGTGATAGGCAAAACAAGTGACATTTATCATAGGAGGAAAGAATTTCCTTTGAGATCTTCCGAACTTGTTCAATTGATCTTCAAGAACATTTGAGCTTTTTGCAACTGCTTGCTTCTTTCTCTCATTATTTGTCTCTTGATGTTGCTACTTGTTTCTGTTTGTTTCATCACACGTCAAGTTCTTGCTGGATTCTACTTCTATGGTTCCTTTTTGAGTTGTTTCATTATCCTTTACAACTTTTACAAAAATGATATTCTTTTTATCTTCTACCTTGGACTTACTGGTTTCTCCTTCATATCCTATCCCAGCCTTTATGAGAGGAGACCTTTGAGTGTTTAGAATCATGTCCAACTATTCAGTGCTTGTCATTCGAGGAGTGTTCATTGACAATTCCCTTTGGGTGTTTTCTAGTTTCTTTCTCATCCATACCACTTCTTCTTCCAATTTCTCTTGCTCCTGATGTATATCTTTAATTTTCTTTAGCATAATGTCTTCCACCTTCTTAGCTTCTTCAAGTTCTACTTTTAATTGAATGAGGTCTTCTGAATTTGGTACCTCTTTTACACATTTGAGGAGAATGTCTTTCTGTTTTCTGCACTTGAGTTTAAGTCTGTCTATTTCCTCTAGGGCACTTCTTAGCTCCCCCTCAAGATCTACCTCACCTTCTTTCTCATCTTCTAGAAGGAATCCTTCGAACTCTTCCTTGGCCATCAACACAAATTCAGAGGTTCCTTCTTCATTTTAGGATTCATCTGAGTTTTCAGATGCACTGCTATCTTGCTAAGCATAAAATGATCTTCTATTGAATCTCTTCCCTTTCTTCCAGTTATTTGTTTTGTTTTTCTCTCTCTCTTGAGTCTAATTCTTTTTTTTCTTAAGAGGACACTTAGATGCATAGTGCCCTTTCTTCCACAGTTAAAGCATTTAAATGGAAGTTTACCTTTAAACTTTCCTGAGCCTCTATCCAGTCTTCTGACAAATTTGGCCTCTTCTTCATCAAAGCAGGAGCATGTGTCTTCTTTTTCTTATTTTCTCTTCTCTGTCTTAAAGGCTGCCTCCCTCACATTTGACTTCCTCTGTGGAAGTCTCATCTCATAGGTTGTTAAGTTTCCAAGTAATTGGTTCATGGTCAATGTTTCCCAATCAGTTGTTTCTTCTATGGCAGAAACCTTGGGGTTAAACCTGAATGGTAAATATCTCAATATATTTTGTAAAATTACACATTCTCTAATGGTTTCTCCTAGAGCTTTCATGTTATTTAAAATTTCTGCAACCCTTTAGAATAAGTTGGCAACATCTTCTTCTTCATTCATTTTTATATTTTCAAATTGAACTCTATAGACTTGCAGCTTGGCAGTCTTCATCTTTTTATCTCCTTCTTGAATAATTTCTAATGTATCCCATATTTCTTTGGCGGTCTTATTGTGCATTACTTTGATAAATTCTGCCTCACACAAACCACTTAAGAGAGCATTCATGGCTTTTGCATTAGCTACAAAATCTAGTTTGTCATCTTTCTCTGAGTCAGACTTCTTTGGGGCATATCCCAATTCCATAACAGCCCAAACTTCTATTCCTAGATACATTATGTACGTCCTCATTCTAATTTTCCAGAAGGCATAATTTGTACAAGTGAAAAAAGGGGCTTTATTTGTTGAGCATCCTTCTAGACTAGCCATCTTGGGGACCTAGGATCTCCTTCTAGTTGTTAAACTGATACAGAAGGAACCTGCTCTGATACCAAGAGGGGGGGGGTGAATAAGTTTAATGCATTCATGGTCTTGTAAAACTTTCTTTTACACTTATTTACATCTTCATTTTGTGATCAACTTAATATTCAATGGAACAACAATATTAATAAGTGAGCAGCAGGTATTAAGCAGATTAGATACACCATATCAACACATAAACATCATGCACATAGACAACAAATATAAGTGGAAACCCATAAGGGAGAAAACCACATCTTATTATTGTTGTGATGCAAAGGCAAGCTCCAACTTCCTCTCACCACTGATTTTCTGTAGGCTCTAGCCTACATGAGGCTACTACCTCAAATCTGCAAGCTACAACTTGCAAAGAAGCTCCAACTCCCATTTATTTTCTGCAGGCTACAACCTACAAGAGGCTCCTACCTTAGCCAACTACAACTGGACTTCTATCAAGCTACAACTTGACATGGAAGCACCAACTTCCTCACTGTATAATAAAATCATATGCTGATTTACCTAGATATCAGCTCTATTTTTCTCCTTCTTTATTGTTGTCCTTCCAGCCTTCAAATTTTCTTTATATCATTTTGAGATCTTCACAACTCCTCTCTCTGCTCCTTCTTCTTCTTACACTGTCTCACTCATTTCTTCATTTTCTCAACACATTTTATGCATATGCTGGTAATATTATTTATATGGATCACCTCATAATTGTTTGAATTCCACTGGGAATTCGAAATGAACAGGTATGACTCTTTGCATTCCCCCTTCTCATTTTCTTGGCTAGCACATTCAAAATAGTATAACAGAATGTATACATTTGCATATTACAGTGGAGTTTTGTTTTGCCTATGGATACTTTCCTTTGCATCACATACAATAGAAATAATTAAATCATTTACATTTAGAGATACAATAATACATTTTACTCAGCCCTTTCAGATCTTGGTTCACCATACTTTTGTCTTTTCTGCTGTTGTCCCTGCCTTTTCCGTTTCTGCTGTTATAGTCTAGCTCTGTTGTATAACTACTCATTTTGTCCTAACTTGACCCATTCTATTTCTCGTGCCCACAAATTTCAACCTTCACCATTATTCTAGACATTCGATTTTTCCTTTTCTTCTGTGTCGGGTCTTTACCTGAGCCTTTCTACCTGTGTTCATGCTTTCCTTTTTGTTTTGTGTTATAAACCTCCTTCAACTCTCCGAAACAATTTACAAAAGAAACTCCACATCCTGCCGGACTTGAAATGCTTTAGGCTTCGGATTTGTTCTTTATCATGTCTGCTCTTTTTATCGCACTTCGACGATTCAAATATCCCATGCCTTCGTCCATCTGATCTCCCGATATGCGACGTGCGATGGGTCCCACCAGGTTGTATTATCACTTTATCACTACTTTGCATCGCAACTCTTGCTAATTGTGCAATATCTCTCCTGAGCTTTGTGATCTGCAATATGCGATGAAATTCACATCGCCTCCATCGCATTGCATTCATCGATCACATCGCAAGTTCTATAACTTACGAATTCTTATCACATAAGCATCACCGATTGCGATATATGATACATGACGGGTCCCACTTGAATTTATCACTACTTTGCATTTCGATGTTCCCATGCTGTGCATAGCTCTTCTAACCGCTGATGCAATTTCTCAAAGGGAAACCTTAGACCTTCAGATTTGAAATCCTTTAGACTTTTTCTTTGAAGTTGGATCGCATCAGGAACTCTTTTATCGCACTTCATCCTGAGCTTGCAATGAGCGATATGCGATTAACTTCACATCGTCTCCATCGCATCGCATTCATCGATCACATCACAAGTTCTATAGCTTACGAATTCTTATCACATGGGCATCGTCAATTGTGATATGGCATTGTGCCACCATGTGTCCCTTCGCATTAGCACATCGCATCGCTTCTATCCATCGCATCGCAACTTTAATCTTATGATCTTCACCACTCCGATCTTGCAATTTGCAATATGTGGGCCAGGTCCATGTCATCTCCATGTCATCATGCCATGTCACCTTGTCATGTCATCGCTACATCACTGCCATGTCATCTTGCCACGTCATCTTGATTTATTTGCGATTTTTGGGGTCAGGTCCACGTCAGTTGCCATGTCACTTACCACGTCATCGCCACGTCATCACATCGCACTTTGCATTTTTTGTGATCACTGTGTTTGTGCAATTTTTCTTTTTCCCCAATTTCGATATGCGATCGCATCCATCGCATCACATCCATTGCATCGCCTTGCTCTTGCTTCCGATTAATGATCTGATTTCCGCCGATGCGATCATCACTTTTGATCTATTCAGATCTATGGTCCTTGTTGCTGCTGGCACTTTCGATTAATACTCAAGAACTTAGCATAATATCATCTCCGCTTATGATTTTCAACTTTATGGTTTAAACCCCAAATAAACCATATAAGTGTTTATGGGACCACAACTTTATTTCAAAGTACCTTTTAGGCTTTAGGGAAGCAGATCGCAGTTCACGGTACTGTGGAGGCACTCCTTGGTATGAACTCATTGTTGGGTCTCAATCTAGTCTCCTAAACTGAGCTTCATTTAATTGTCAACCAGGATTTGTAAACTGCTGAAGTGAAGTGTACCATATGTACCTAGGTGCTTGTTTCCTAATGCGTTGTATGTGGTTTTGTGATGTTTTTGGTCTTTTGTGATGATTTGTGATGATTTTGGTCTTTTGGTGTTTTATGTTCACAATGAAACTGCCTAGAAAACTAATGGAAAGAAGTTGGTGGTCAAAACAGAGTTAAATCTAATGTATGGAATGGAAAATGCAATTAGAAATACTGAAGCAAAATCTGAACTATGACTAAATAGAAACAAAAGCTTGATAATGACTTTTTAGGCAAATGACACAAACTAAACTTGAGAAATGATCACTAAATATGCAAGTTCTCTAACTAGACAGTTAAACACTAATTTTATCATGGTGCAACATTCTGTTCTAAGCTCATCTATTCCATGACTAATTCCTAGTTCTATTCTGCAATTTAATTGGATGTCTCGGAACCTATACTCAAAGAGTTATTGGTTTCTTGTTCAAAGTAGTTCTTTTGAGGAAGAGCTCTGTTCATAAAATGATGAGGAGATTGCAGAGAGATTTCAGACCTTGTAGTGATGTTATCTTCTGTTCCTATGTTTATGGATCACTTGTAGTTTTCAGAACAAAAAGATATTTGTGAATAATGAAGGTTGTCTTGTGAATCCTAACAACTAAAATAATCTATTGTGCAAAGGATGACAGTGTGACTATGAGATGTAAGTGCAATGAGTTAACTTAAGAATGGATCTAAGATGCTTCTAAACTAGAACAATGTTGAACGATAAGTCATCATCAAACTTGAAACAAAGTAACTGAACATGAATTAAATGCAAATGAAACTCCGAAGCATTCTAACTAACATGCATTATTCTATGAAGTTACACAATCTGTTTGTTCATCATTAGTGATATTTTGGAAGAGTTCCTTCTTGTGGAAGAGGTAGAAGAATTATGACTGTGGACTTGTATGCAATTGAAAGCAAATGAACTGAAAGCAAATGAAAAACTAAGTTATCACACCCATACCCTACTCGTCATTATGATGTCTTGGGCAAGCGTTTAAGAGCAAGATCAGAGATGATACTTAGTACAATCAAACAACTAAATCTTTCATTATCACGGTCATGTCTTGAACTTCTTAAGGATGTATTGGAAGAATTTCTTCTTGTGGAAGAGTGATTAGAACAAGTGTAACTGTGATAGTGAATAGCAAAAACTACAACTAGTTCCTACAGTACTATAGCTATTCATCATTCATCATTATAATCTGTTGGAAAAATGTCTTCTTGTGGAAGAACTGGAATGAATATAACTACAGTATCTAGTTAAAAACAAATACAAATTCAACTCCTATCCTACAATACCATAGTCATTAATCATTCATCATTTTAGTCTGTTGGAAGAGTGTCTTCTTGTGGAAGAACTAGAACGAATATGACGACAGTAGCTAGTTAAAAACAAATACAAATTCAACTCCTATCCTACAATACCATAGTCATTAAACATTCATCATTTTAGTCTGTTGGAAGAGTGTCTTCTTGTGGAAGAGCTAGAATGAATACGACTACAGTAGCTAAAACAAAACAACTACCAATTCAAATGCAAAACGTATAGGCAGCTAAGAAAACTTATCTAGTTTACGCAAAAGAAATCCGTGCAAGAGGCAGGGGCCCTCTACCACTTGACGGCATTCAACTCCAAATTAAATCACGCCTTCAAAATAACTTTGTCTGCTCCATTAACAATGCAATAGTTTGAACATAACACTCTGCGTCTTCAAGACCGTAACACAGAGTTTAAACAAAATCTAGCAGCAAATCTAACATAAAATCTCTAACATAGCTCTCGGTCTCCCAAGAGTTTATAAAGCAAATGCACGTAACAATAATTACAACAATTTAGGAATAATGTCTTTCCTTATCCGAATCACGTTAGGACTCTTTGAGGTGGCTGCCGGAAGAAGAAAAGACATCTGGACTGAGACAGTCCTAATAGAAGTCTTCCTTCATAAATGTGTTCCCCACGTTCAAAACCATACCCAGAATTCATTTCTTCCTCCATGATGAGCAACGAACCATGTAGACATGACGTGGATCATGCTCATATGCGGTTTTTCTCAAGAGGCCACCTGGAACATACTCAAACATGAAGGTAGCTGCAGAATCGCCGGTTAGCTACGGAATGTCTGCATTCTGCAGCTAGTTCCGGTCAAAATGCTTAACAATGGAAACAATCACAAAATTCAACAAGTCAGTCATGTAAACCATTCTAAAAGTAATTTTAACTATTTTTATTGATCAATTGGGTTTAAAATAGAAATGGACAAGGGAGAATGAGGTAAAATGAGGTGAAGGAAAGCACAAATTTGAGGCTCAACATACCCCCACTGCTGTCTCTTTGCATGTTCTCATGCAAATTATCCTATGAATTCAGAGGCTTCTGCAAGGACATCTAATCCCCTTCTTCTCCTTTGTCTGAAAGCTAGAGGCCTTCTGGGTTTTCTGATCACAAGTTTGAACCTGAGGTTTGTGAGTGCCCTGATTAACTTTTTGTTCCTTGTCTTCATCTTCTCATTGGTCCTCTCCACTTTGTCTATATGCAGGGATAAGGTTGATTTCATATCAGTTTTGAGCTTGATTTGATCTTTGAGAATTTCATTCTCATTTTTGATGTGTCTATTCAACAATTCCAACTCATACCTATCCCTCCTTAATATATCAATTTCAGACAGTGGAGGACTGGGGGTTCTCTCTCTGCTTTTTGAAGCTGTCCTCTCTAAAGTTTCCACATAATCATAAATTTCCTATTGAGCAGGATCAATTTCAGGGGTGCCTTCATAAAAATCATCCTCTTCAATGGGTGTTTCTTCATCTTCAATATTGATTACCCCTGTTTGTTTGATTGGTGTTTTCTTCAGTTTTCCTTTTAATCTGTGGCTTCTCCTAAGCTGAGAGGATCCCTCTCCTTTCTCTGTGACAGATTCCTTGATTATCTTTTCTTCCTTATGTTGCCTCTTGATTCGAGTCAACTTCTCCAAAATGACTTCCTCACTGCTTTCTTGAACTGGTTTGTCAATTTTACCTTTTGAAGTCCTCCATTTCCTACTTCTCTTTGTGGGCTGTGGTTCAGGTGATAGTTCTTTTGCTTATTCAAAATGATTTCTTATTAAGAAATCATCCCATGTATCATTTGTTTTAGATAGATGATGCTCAATCAAAATTTTGACCAACCCATGATGATACAGGGTTGTCTCTAAAAATTGAACTCTTCTCTGAACACAGGAAGCCATCTTCTTCAGACTTTGAAGCAAGAAATATGGTAGGTTTAAGTCTTCTCCCAGGAAATGCATCATTAGTCTGATGTGGTAGACATAAATGTCCCATATCTACCCTCACATGTAACAAATTTTTGTAAAAGAAGTAGTATGTTTCTCCATTTGTTTTTCAATGCAGTACTGGGAATTCCTTTCTTGAACACACTAACATCCATATTTGGTGATTTTAAAATTTGTTTCCAGGAGTCATTATGGAATTCTCTATTTTTAAACCATCTTTCTCCAGTTCTGGACAATCCTGTAGCCTCTGCAATAAAAACTTCAGTGACAGTAAACTTGACATCCCCTATTTCAACTTCAGTTCCTTGGAATGATCTGGCAAATGTTTTAGTGACTTCCTTATGAAAGCCATTAAACTTTTCCAAAAATTGAAGCCATCCTATTTGTTGTAACATTTCCTTGCATTGTGGGTAACCTTCTAAATATTTTGATCCCATAGGCTCAGTCCTTACGATGAAACCCATGATTTTTTTTTCAATATCAAATTAACACTCTTCTACCCACAAAACAATGACTTTCACTTTCGGATTAAAATGGCTTCAAGCTCTAAATGAAAATGGCTTCAATTCTTAAAATGACATACCTCTGTTTTATAGTGGCAACAGCTTCAAAACCTTTGGCTGATATGCTTCTGTTTGATCATGAAAGCAATCTCAAATTTCGAACTGATATGTATCTGATAGGCAGTGAGAGATGGCTTCAGATTTCTTTTTGTGCAATACCTCTGGCTCTTAGTAGCAAATGGTTTCAGTTTTTAATACTGCAATACCTCTGTCTTTGGTAACAGAAAAACTTCAAACTCAATCACTGAAAAACACCTCTGTCTCTAGTAGCAAATGGTATGCTTCAAATTCAACACTACAACATCTCTGTCTCTGGTAACAACAGACTTCAAACTCAACCTTTGTCTCTGGTAACAAATGGTTTTCAAACTCAATCACTACCACACCTCTATTTTTGGTAGCAAAAGACTTCAATTTTAGCACCTCTGTCTTTTGGTAACAACAGACTTTAAACTCTACACGGCCACAATTCTGTGTTGACAGTGAAAATGCTCCAAACTTCGTCCACAGTGATATGTTATCTGTCCACGGGATCAAGTGGCTTTGAGTCCTCACACTGTTATACTTCCAAATTTACCCCTTCTGTTCTGCTCTGCGTTTACAATGCTCAATGCTGTTCAAACTGATATCCTTTAGCTCTGCTCCTGGTGATAATAATATCTCTGTCTTCGGAATGGAATACCGGCTACGGAATGAAGTTATGGAAAATGGTCACGGAATAGAGTAGTGGAGTGAGGTGGAGGGATTGTATTAATGATTGAGGAGACGGCGGAGGATTTTATGACGGCAGAGGGAATCATCATCATTAAATACTTTGGTTAAGAGACGTGGAAAATTCAAATGCTTTGGCCATTTCACCGCTTAAATGCTATCGGATATGAATTTTGAAATGGAAGATTTTAATACAAAGTCTGTAGAGGGTTTGTTGGTGTTTGATCAATAAAACAATTAAAACAACCTTTCGAATAATCCACAACTAAACTATGCTAAACTTTTATGAAATGCCATCGTAATTTAAATTTGTTACCTCTGCCCTTTATTTGATGTTTTTGTAGCCTTTGTCTTCTCTGCTCATCTTTGGAGGAATCTTTCACAATTTTTCTTGATTTTTTTGATTCATGAATTCACTGGATCACTTTGTTGTAATTCTGATGTCTGCTGGTTGATGCCTTCAGGGTTTATAGCTGCGAAAAGACTGTCGGGCTGCAGAAAGGCTGATCAGCTGCAGAATGTCCACTGAGCTGCAGAATGTTCCCGTAGAACACCTTAATCATGAAAATGGAATGTTTTTGGAGTATGGGTGAAATGTTATGTGGTATGCATGAAAATGGATGATGGATTATGATATGTATGAAGTGGATAAGTGGAATGGAATGGATTCAGTCCATTAAATGGAATGAAGGAACATAAGGGCTGTACTGCAATTCATGACATATTTTATTCACTTACAACATGATATCAAATTTTGTGTTTTGACATGAAAATGAAATGGATGGAAGATGGAATGAAATGAATGAAATGTGGAATGGAGTCAGATGAAATGAATGATGGATGGAATGGAGTATGAATGGATAAGTGAATGGAGTGAGATGAAATGAATCATAAGCACTAGGAACTGAACTTATGATTTTTATAACAGCTGCTTAAAACAAAAAAATGGGAAAAGTTAGAGTGTCAGAGAGACTCTGATTTTCACCTTATCTTTTCTGTATAAACATGCCAATAAATGATTGGTTTTCATGCTTATACCTTTATTTTTTTATTTTTTTATTATTTTTTTTTATTTTTATTTTTTTTTCAAAAGAGAAATGCTTCAGAAAATTTAATCAAGTTGATGAAGAAGAGAGACTCTTCTTCATTAACTTCACATCATTGTCTTCTTGGAACTTCTTGACAAACTCTTCTCTTGAGAGTGGCTTGTAGTATAGCTTCAGTCTATGGCCATTCACAAGAAAAGTGATCTCTTCTTCATCTATAGTTCTGATTTTTACTGCCCCATTATCAAAAATTCGAACAATTTCATATGGCCCAAGCCAATGTGTCTGAAATTTCCCTTGAAAATCCTTGAATTTTGAATCAAACAAGAGATCCCAATCACCCTCTTTAAATTTCTTCTCCTTGATGTACTTGTCATGCCATCTAGCCCTTTGCTGTTGGACTAGACTTGTTTTCTGAACTGCATCTTGTCCGATCTCATCCAATTCATTAATTTGCTCCAGTCTATGCTTTTGTGCCTCCGTTAGATCAAGTCCTAGCTGAACTGCCATCTTGAATGTTTGAATTTGGAACTCTATAGGAAACAAAACTTGCTTTCCATAAACAAGCTCATAAGGAGTATGGCCTGTTGTGTTTCTCCATGTAGTTCTATAGGCCCACAAGGCTTCGGGAAGCCTATCTACCCAATCTCTTCTATGTAAATGAACAGTCTTTGTTAGGATTCCTTCAATGACCTTATTAGTGGATTCCACTTGACCATTTGCTTGTGGATGATAAGGAGTAGATGTTCTATGTCTGATTTTGTATTTCTCCATCATTTGCTCCACTAGCTTTGATGTAAATTGAGCTCCTTGATCTGTAAAAATTTCCCTTGGGACACCAAAACGAGTAAAAATATCCTCAAAAAGAAAATTAACTACAGATGATTCATTAGCAACAAGTAATGGTTTAGCTTCTACCCATTTAGTAACATAATCAGTGCAAACTAATATGTATTTATTTTGTCTTGATGGAGGACTAATAGGTCCTACAAAATCCAAAGCCCATTTTTCAAAAGGTTCAATGTGTACCTGAGGTTGTAATGGCATCTCACCCGAAGGAGAAGGTTTCCCTACCCTTTGGCAACTGTCACACCTTTTGACATACTCCTTAGCATCTTTAAACAAGGATGGCCAATAATATCCTAAATTAAGGATCTTATAGGTTGTCCTCTTATCTGCAAAGTGTCCGCCACAAGGTTCATCATGACATGCCTTGAGAATCTCAGGCATCTCATCTTCACGAACACACCTTCTAATAATCAAATCTGGACCTGTCTTGTACAACTCATTAGCGACCCATGAATATCTTGCACTATCATTAATGATTTTTCTTTTATCCCTTGCATTCATAATTGAAGGAAATTTTCCTGAAACTAAATAGTTGGCAATATCAGCAAACCATGGAGTTTGAGTAGAGATTGCGAAAAGATATTCATCAGGAAATTGATCTTCAACCGAAGTGTCATCTTTGATATTTTGAATTCTAGACAGGAAATCAGCCACAGTGTTTTGTTTTCCAGGCCTATCTGGAATAGTAATGTTGAATTCTTGCAATAATAACAACCATCTTATAACTCTGCCATTAGTGATTGATTTATTCATTAAATATCTAATTGCAGAATGATCAGTGTGAACAAAAGTTTCATAGCCTGTTATATAGTGTCTAAACTTGTTAATGGCATGAACAACAGCTAAAAACTCTTTTTCAGTTACAGTATAGTTTAACTCTGCAGGAGTCAAATTTTTACTGATATAATAGATGGCATAGGGAATTAAATCTTTCTGTCCCAATACTGCTCCTAGAGTTGTATCAGAAGCATCTGTCGAGATATGAAAAGGTAACTTCCAGTTAGGTCCCCTTAATATAGGTGCTTCAGAAATTTTGGTTTTCAGGGTTTCAAAAGCTAACTGGCAATCAGAAGTCCATTTAAATTCACAATCTTTGGTGAGTAATTTGAAGAGAGGAGATGCTATTTTGGTGAAGTTTTCTATAAATCTCCGATAATACCCTGTGAATCCTAGAAAACTTCTAACATCTTTTTGACAATTTGGAATGGATAGGTTAGAAATAACTTCAACTTTCGCCTCATCTACTCTAATCCCATCCCCTGAAATGTGGTGCCCTAAAACAATACCTTCAGTGAACATCATAAAACATTTTTCATGACTAAGTGAAAGGTTTGCTTCTTGACATCCTTTTAAGACTTTTTCCAAGTTTTCTAAAACCTCTTCAAATGTATCCCCATAAACTGTAAAATCATCCATGTACACCTCTACACAGTCATGTATCAGATCAGAAAAAATTCCTAATACTGCCCTTTGGAATGTTGCAGGTGCATTGCACAATCCAAATGGCAATACTCGGTAGGCATAGGTACCCCAAGGACAAGTAAATGTGGTTTTATCTTGATCTTCAAGTGCTACTTGGATTTGATTGTAACCACTAAACCCATCTAGGAATGAAAAGTACTTTTTTCCAGCTAATGTATCTAATACTTGATCTATGAAAGGTAAGGGAAAATGGTCTTTAAGAGTAGCTTTATTCAGTTCTCGGTAGTCAACACACACCCTCCATTTCCCATTTTTCTTAGGCACAATCACTAAAGGAGAAACCCACTGACTATCTGAAATAGGATAGATGAAATTAACATTTAATAATTTTTGCAGTTCTTCCTTGACAATTTCCCTAAGATTTGGATTCATCCGTCTTTGAGGCTGTCTGATTGGTTTGCAATTTGCCTCTATATAGATGTGATGAGTACAAGTCTTGGGACTTATCCCTTTCATGTCATTGTATTCCCATGCATATGCAGAAGAATGTCTCTGTAATACTTTGACTAACTCTTCTTGTTGAGATTTTTCTAGGTTTTTGTTTATGTTCAAGGTTTTGCCCGGAAAAATTTCACTTGTAGAGCTGCCAAATTTGTCCATAGAATGAAGAGACATCTGTCTAGATGACAAGAACTCAATATTGGATCTCTCTTGAAATGATTCTTGTTTGTGTTCTGGAGAAGATTCAAAGTTTTCTAGAGTATTCAGAATTTGATTATCTTCACTAATTTCTGAAATTGTGAAGAGTGGTTGTAAATATTCTTCATCCTCTATCCATTGAGTGTCATCTAGATCCGTAATTGTCCTAGCTGGAGGATATAAAGTGAATTTCTTTGTTGAACTACCATCAGAAATATACATATCACCGGACCTACAACTAATAAAAGCATCAGCTGTAGCCAACCAAGGTCTTCCTAGTATAACAAGATGGCCTCCTAGATTATTCTTGGGTGTTAGGATCATAAAATCCACAGGGTACTCCCAAGAGTCTAGGGACACTGGAATGTCTTCTATTACCCCATCTGGTCTGATCACAGATCTATCTGCTAATTGTAATAGTGTGGGTGTAAAGAGAAGATTAGGAAGTTTCAGTTTGTCCATGATCTGTCTACTCATGATATTTATTGCCGCCCCTAAGTCAATGAGTGTGTTTTGAATTTCAATTCCATTGATGTGAATTTTGACAACTGGATTTCCTGGGTCAAGGTACTTTGGAATAGTAATCTTACCCATCATAATGTCTGCTATTTGTCCTACCAGTTGAATTTTCTTGGTTTCTCTTATTCTTGTTCTTGTTGTCTTCATACTCAACTCCTTTATTGTTTTGGCTAAAATTGGGATTTCTTTGATGGCTTGCAATAATGGAATTTTAATGCAAACATTTCTCAATTCATCCAAGAAATCATAATTAGGCACCATTATTTGTTTTTCTACACCTTTATCAATTTGTAGTCTTTCCGGAAAGGGAGGTATAGAAGTAGATGTGGATGGTTGCTCTAATACCGGAGTTGGATTTATTGGATCTTTTTGTTTCAGTTTTTCAATGTTTTGGTCTTGAAAGGATGTACCTTCCTCAAGACTTTTATTAACCCGTAGGGAGTCTTCCTCAGAATTATCTTGTTCTTATATGATCACAGAAGGTTTCCTCTTCTCAAGTATCCTTCCAGACCTAAGTTGAACATCACTAAGGTCTAGAGGAGTAATTAAATAAGTTGGAAATTGTTGACCTTCTATCATGTATGTATTCTGAGGGTTTTTATTATTGGGGTTTGGTATGGGATGAGCTGGCAATTGATTGGATTTTTGAGGGAATGGTAATGGAAGTGGTTGATTTTGATGAGGTTGGTTCGGATGATGTTGTTGAGGATTTTGTTGAAAATTTTGTTGAAGATTTTGAGGAAAATTTTGTTGAGGATTTTGAGGATAAAAATGTGGATATGGTGGATAGGATGGTGGATACTGATAATATGGAGAGTATCTTTCATAGGGACCTTGTGATCCTTGTGCCCAAGCTTGAGATTGATTTTGAAATTGGGGCCAAGGTTGCTGCCAAGAATTCCAAGGTGGAGGTTGATTATACATTTGATCATGGAATCCTTATGTCTGAGATCCCTGCCAAGGTCTTCTAGATACAAAGTTAAGAGATTCTGTGGAGTCTGTAGGAGTTTCTTCTTGAAAAACAGCCTTGAGACCAGGAAGAGAAGGACAATTCTTGGTCTCATGTTTCTCAGAACAAATAACATAGGTTTCTACAACTTTTACATCTAGAGGACACTCTCTCAAGGCATGTTTCTTCCTACATTTGGGACAAAAGATTGCCAAGGCATCAGATTCAGCCTTTTGCTTGTTTTGTATCTTGAGGGTGTCTATTTGTTCACTAAGACTTCCTAAGATGTCAGATTTAAAATCATCAAGCATGTGTCCTATTTCTGATCTACTTACTGTCCCAGAAGCAGATTTACTTGCTCTTGCAAGAGCAGGATCTCTTGGACCTTTGATAGTTTTGGATTTCCCTCTGGAAAGGTTGATACATAACTCATATATTTCAGGTAATGTGAGTTGTGATATATCCCCTTTTCCCATCATGTTAAGGATATCCAACCATTCATCCCTAATGGTTTTCAACAAAAGAGCTTTTAAAGTGTCTTGATCTAGGTTTTCCATTTGTGCTCTTTTTATGTTGTATTTAAATCTTTCCAACAAATCTTCTAAGTTTTCATCTTCTTTTTGTATCATCTTGAACACTTCTTCCTTATGATTAACCGGCATACAATAATCCAAGTATCTCTCTAGAAATGCTTGTTTCATGTCTTCCCATGTTCTAATGGAACTACTGTTTAAACTCATAAACCACTTCAATGCTGCTCCTTTTAGAGTTGAAGGAAACAATTTCAATTTTTGAGCATCTTGAAGATAGTCATAAGTCCTACACAACACTTCAAATTCAAATAAGAAAGTTTCAGGATCCTCAGTTTTAAGTCCATAGAAGTTCGGAAGGACAGAAGGTGAAATGTTTTTCATGGTTGTATTGGTTTCTTCATCAAGTATAGGGAACCCAAAAGAGCTTCCTATTCTACCTCTTCCTCCATCTTCACCTCTACCTCCTTCTCCTCTACCTTTACCTCTACCTCTACCTCCTCCAAATAATGTGTGTTCTCCATTAACAACTCCTCCTCCTCCTTCTTCTGCCATGGTTGACTCTCCTGTGGAAGTAGAAAGGTTTGTATCCTCAACAAGAGTTTTTGGATCTTCTTCTATGGCAGGTTCAGTGGATGAAGTGGAAGGTTTCTCTAATGGAATAGGTGACCTTAGATCTTCTAGAAGTTCAGGATCAGTAAAGGATGGAATATGGGTTTGAGTTGAAGGTGTACTAGTTCTGGATCTAGATGAAACAAGTGGTGTTCTAGATATCAAACTTCTGCCTCTGCTGCTTATAAATCTTCCCCTTGAATCTCTCTCGCTACGCATAAAATTGTTTTTGGATGCTAAGAAACAAAGGTTACCTAGTTTTCACTTCCCCGGCAACGGCGCCAAAATGTTGGGTCTCAATCTAGTCTCCTAAACTGAGCTTCATTTAATTGTCAACCAGGATTTGTAAACTGTTGAAGTGAAGTGTACCATATGTACCTAGGTGCTTGTTTCCTAATGCGTTGTATGTGGTTTTGTGATGTTTTTGGTCTTTTGTGATGATTTGTGATGTTTTTGGTCTTTTGGTGTTTTATGTTCACAATGAAACTGCCTAGAAAACTAATGGAAAGAAGTTGGTGGTCAAAACAGAGTTAAATCTAATGTATGGAATGGAAAATGCAATTAGAAATATTGAAGCAAAATCTGAACTATGACTAAATAGAAACAAAAGCTTGATAATGACTTCTTAGGCAAATGACACAAACTAAACTTGAGAAATGATCACTAAATATGCAAGTTCTCTAACTAGACAATTAAACACTAATTTTATCATGGTGCAACATTCTGTTCTAAGCTCATCTATTCCATGACTAATTCCTAGTTCTATTCTGCAATTTAATTGGATGTCTCAGAACCTATACTCAAAGAGTTATTGGTTTCTTGTTCAAAGTAGTTCTTTTGAGGAAGAGCTCTATTCATAAAATGATGAGGAGATTGCAGAGAGATTTCAGACCTTATAGTGATGTTATCTTCTGTTCCTATGTTTATGGATCACTTGTAGTTTTCAGAACAAAAAGATATTTGTGAATAATGAAGGCTGTCTTGTGAATCCTAACAACTAAAATAATCTATTGTGCCAAGGATGACAGTGTGACTATGAGATGTAAGTGCAATGAGTTAACTTAAG
Source organism: Pinus albicaulis (assembly GCA_034641835.2). Lineage (NCBI taxonomy): Eukaryota > Viridiplantae > Streptophyta > Pinopsida > Pinales > Pinaceae > Pinus > Pinus albicaulis. The sequence goes on from CM076578.1 coordinate 752,190,377, forward strand.
AATGGATCTAAGATGCTTCTAAACTAGAACAATGTTGAACGATAAGTCATCATCAAACTTGAAACAAAGTAACTGAACATGAATTAAATGCAAATGAAACTTCAGAGCATTCTAACTAACATGCATTATTCTATGAAGTTACACAATCTGTTTGTTCATCATTAGTGATATTTTGGAAGAGTTCCTTCTTGTGGAAGAGGTAGAACAATTCTGACTGTGGACTTGTATGCAATTGAAAGCAAATGAACTAAAAGCAAATGAAAAACTAAGTTATCACACCCATACCCTACTCGTCATTATGATGTCTCGGGCAAGCGTTTAAGAGCAAGATCATAGATGATACTTAGTACAAACAAACAACTAAATCTTTCATTATCACAGTCATGTCTTGAACTTCTTAAGGATGTATTGGAAGAATTTCTTCTTGTGGAAGAGTGATTAGAACAAGTGTAACTGTGATAGTGAATAGCAAAAACTACAACTAATTCCTACAGCACTATAGTTATTCATCATTCATTGTTATGATCTGTTGGAAGAATGTCTTCTTGTGGAAGAACTGGAATGAATATAACTACAGTATCTAGTTAAAACAAATACAAATTCAACTCCTATCCTACAATACCATAGTCATTAATCATTCATCATTTTGGTCTATTGGAAGAGTGTCTTCTTGTGGAAGAGCTGGAACGAATTATGACTACAGTAGCTAGTTAAAACAAATACAAATTTAACTCCTATCCTACAATACCATAGTCATTAAACATTCATCATTTTGGTTTGTTGGAAGAGTGTCTTCTTGTGGAAGAACTGGAACGAATACGACTACAGTAGATAAAACAAAACAACTACCAATTCAAATGCAAAACGTAAAGGCAGCTAGGAAAAACTTATCTAGTTTACGCAAAAGAAATCCGTGCAAGAGGCAGGGGCCCTCTACCACTTGACGACATTCAACTTCAAATCAAATCACGCCTTCAGAATAACTTTGTCTGCTCCATTAACAATGCAATAGTTCAAACATAACACTCTGTGTCTTCAAGGACGTAACACAGAGTTTACACAAAATCTAGCAGCAAATCTAACACAAAATCTCTAACTAAGCTCTCGGTCTACTCAAGAGTTTATAAAGTAAATGCCAGTAAAAATAATTACAACAATTTAGGAATAATGTCTTTCCTTATCCGAATCATCTTAGGAGTCTTTGAGGTGGCTACGTGAAGAAGAAAAGACATCTGGACTGAGAAAGTCCTAGTAGGAGTCTTCCTTCACAAATGTGTTCCCACGTGCATAACCGTACCCAGAATTCATTTCCTCTTCCATGATGAGCAACAAACCATGTAGGCACGACGTGAATCATTCCCATATGCATTTTTCCTCAAGAGGCCACCTGGAACATACTCAAACATAAAGGTAGTTGCAGAATCGCCGGTTAGCTACGGAATGTCTGCATTCTGCAGCTAGTTCCGGTCAAAATGCTTAACAATGGCAACAATAACAAAATTCAACAAGTCAGTCATGTAAACCATTCTAGAAGTAATTTTAACTATTTTTATTGATCAATTGGGTTTAAAATAGAAATGGACAAGGGAGAATGAGGTAAAATGAGGTGAAGGAAAGCACAAATTTGAGGCTCAACACTCATCATCTGGCTTGTGCTACTGTAGTGAATGACAATCGTCGATCTGCGGTCAACGCCTGATGGGCGGGTCAACTGCAGAGGCACCCCCTTTGTTTAACTATCTAGTTGTTTATGAATGTTAAAACAATGTTAACCCTTAAAGCAATGTTAAACCTTCGGAATCCTTAGTCCTTCGGAAATGAATATTTAAAACCCTTGGCAATGTAATATTATACTGTGCTTTAAACCCATGATATCAAAATTATAATATATATATATATATATATATATATATAGCTGGGCCCATAGAATTCCTGATAGTCAATCTTTCTTTTCTTCAAATTTTTGTTTCAAATGCGTTTAACACGGATTTTCACTCGATTTTCGTTGTTTTACTTCAATTCCTCTTCGAACCTTCCTTTTTCGCTTCTGTTCATCGGGTCCTCCATGTTGCTCCTCTCCTGAGCTTGCTCTTTGTCTTTCTACATTCGTTGCCTCTCTGCTTTCACTGCTTCTCTGCCTTTGTTGCTTAGCTGCATTCACTACCTTTGGTGCTTGTCAGTGTTCTGGTGTTGTTCCTTTGTGCTCCTTTGCCTTTGTTGATGGTCTAATGCTGCTCCTTGCCTTTCGGATGCTCCTCTGCCTCTCTTTTATGCTTTCTTACTACATTATTGCCTGATCTACTCCTTTGCCTTATTGCTAGTTCTTCTTTGCTCCTTTGTCTTAGTGATAGTTCAGGTGCTACTTATTTGTGCTCCTTTTCCATCAATTACAATATTTCCAACAATATTTTGGCCCCATGGACTCCTATATATAGAAGGAGGTTTTAGTCATTTTTAGCATCCAAGAATTGTTCATTTATGTAATGTATTGAAGGTTTCCCCCTCGAAGTGGCTGATTTCTAAGGCATTGATCTCTCTTTTCTTCTATTTTTCGAGTTGGTTTCACTGCATCAAGAATACTATCTTGAGAGAGTTCCATGCAAAATTGTATCCAGGTCACCCAAGATACCAGAAGACATTGATAGCAGTGAAAATGTTTTATCATTGACCAAATTTGAAGAATGACGTGGTAGATTTTGTGGCTAGGTATTTGTTCTATCAGCAAGTGAAGGAAGAATTTAAGCATCCATGTGGGTTATTATAGCTGATTCTAATTCCAAAATGGAAGTGGGAGGTCATTTCCATGGATTTCATCACAGGTTTGTCGAGGGCATCTAGAAAACATGATTCCATTATGGTTGTGGTGGACAAGTTGACAAAAGTAACTCACTTCATTCCAGCGAAATCTACTTATTCAACTAATGATGTAGCAAAGGTATTCATCATAGATATAGTGAGGTTGCATGGTGTTCCACATAATATTGTGTAAAAAAAGGATGCTAAGTTCACTTCCAAGTTTTGGAAGGATATGTTTGTAGTTTTGGGTACAGAGTTGGCCTTAAATACAACTTATCATCCATAGACAGATGGACAGACAGAGAGGGTCAACAGGATATTGGAGGACATATTAAGGATGTATGTGATGCATCAACAAAGGAGATGGAAGGAGTATCTTTTTTTGGTTGAGTTCACTTACAATAATGGTTATCATGAGTCACTAAGGATGAGCCTGTTCAAAGAATTTATATATGCACAGAATTGTAATACTCCCATCAGTTGGAGTGATCCAGTGAACAATTTTTTCATAGGACTGGACATCTTGATAGATATGGAACAAGAAATGTGAGTAATAAAAAAAAATATAAAAGCAAAAAAGGACCTACATAAAATTTATGCAGATTAGAATAGGTTGTTTAAGGAGTTTCAGGTTGGCGAACAAGTGTATTTTTACATCAAGCCCAAGAAAATATCCTTGAGGATTGGATCATGTGCCAAGTTTCCACCTCGGTTTTGTGTACCTTTCAAGATTCTTGAAAGGATTATACTGGTAGTCTATCAACTTGCACTACCTATGACAGTGAAATTCCATTATGTTTTCCATGTGTCATTGCTTAATAAGTATGCTAAATATGTTTATCATGTGATTGACTGGCTTGTATTGCAAGTGGAGCCAGAAGGAGAAATCCATCCAGAACTACAATGTATATTGCATATAAATATGCTCATCCTCTGGAACCAACTAATCAAGTAGGTTAAAGTGCATTGGAAGCACTTTGGGCCCGATGAAGCTATAAGGGAGATGGTGGATTAGATGCAGGCAATGCATCCTTCATTATTCGATGGCTGAGAAAATGTTTTTGTTTTTTTTTTTTGGTGTTATTTTTTGACATATGTATATCGATGTAAATACTGCCATGAGTTGTATTATAAAGCTCCAATAAGTGTTATGGGTTTCATGTCATTATGGTTATCATGTTGTTATTATGTCGTGTTGGTAGATTCTCAACAGGTTGATCATTGTAAATACTGCATCGAGCTAAGTTATAAAGCTCCATGGGTAGTATGTTTTGTTTCAACAATCTTGTTGGTTGCAGGTGTCATTGAACATTGAGGACAGTGTTCCCCAATGGGGAGGGTTCTCTAAAAGCCCTAGTCAAAATTATATGTAATAAATGTTAATAAAGGAAAAATAATAACCAAGGTCATGGGACACTTATTCGAAGTTGAATGTTGGGAAAAACATCCTAGTGTGGGTGTTCATTTGGATTATTATGGCTAAGGAGATTAGAAAGGAAATGTAAAAGGGATTGGAAAGGTGTGAGGAATTCATTGCATTTTATTTATGAAAATAATGGAAATTAGGAGAAAATGTAGGTGAAAGGTCACAAGTTGCATGTGAGGAGGAAAATGAAGGAAAATAATGGAAAATGAAGGAAAATGGAGGCCTCATTAATAAAAAGGCTTATGAGGATCAATTGGTACATTTTTCTCAGTTTAGTTTTTGAAATCTCTCTCAAACACTCTTGGACACAGAGTTTTCTTGGAGCATTTCAGAATTGGACCAAGGAAAAGTGAAGAAAATTTCAAGCAAGGAAGAGCAGGATCAAACGGCTACATGGGGATCATTTGCGGGTATCGAGTTGAGTGTATTATTTCCTTTCTAGTTTTGGCATGCATGGTTATGCATGTGTGTTCTTGGTTCTCTTGTTGCCATGGACAAGGGTTTTTCCAGGTGTGACAGTGTAACACCCTCTTCCCATATATACCCAAGTAACCAACCAATCAAGGTAAACATGTGATAAGAGGCTACTAATATGAGATTCAATCTCCTAGATGACCTGAAGGAAGTGGAATTAATGGAAACACCAAAAACACACCTTACACTACATCATTGAAATCCCCAAGAGGTAACCCAACCTCCCAGGGCCATGTTCCCTGAGGGGGGACTGATTTTTATCCCCTTTGAGGCTAAGCCATGGGATTTTAAGGGAAAGGGAGTGAATCTAGACCCTAGAGCCACGGGATATCCTTTTCAAGGTAGCAGATCAGGCCCAAACAACAAATTTTTGTGTCTGGCTCTGGGATTTGTGCCACATTTTCAACCCCTGAGCCCAGGTCACTTCCCAAAACTTCTTGTAACTTCAGGAGAGGGTAAATAACATTAAAAAAAGCATATGGAAGTAATCAAATCATTAAGAACTCATCTGACCACACCTAGCCATGACAGGAATTTTGTCAAACATGTCACAAACATTGCATCTGTAGGCATAAACAACAAATTTAAACAAACGGGTCTCTTCCTTATCTGAGAATGGCTAAGAAGCATTGATCCCCTATATCATAAGCTATTATATAATAAATTTTACCATAGATACATGGGATATTCATTTACAGTCAAAAGCATGAATAGAGCCATACATCATCACTGATCGAATACATGCTTATAACCATCATATTAACAACATAAATAAAATGGATAAAATAGAAATAAAAACCATACACAAACTAGGATATTTTCATACCGAATACCGGAGAAATGAGATATTCATTACTAAATGTAAAAACAAACCAAAGATGGGACTTCCACGTTCCACTCGACCATAGATTGGTTGATCAAGTCTCACTTTAGCCAAGCACCCCATGTCATATTCCAAGCATTAATGTGGGACTTTATCAAACACATCAATCAACACCAAACTAGGGCTATAGAGACCAAACCGTCTCAACCCGAAACTAGTGATTCTACCTCATGGTCAGACATCAATAAAGATCACGAATTGATCTCTATCCAAGTTGTTCAAGGGCTCTAGAGTGTTTGTTACAACCAAGGCTTCCAAGACTAATACCTCAACCCCAGTTGTTTCCAAGATCTAGATCATTTTCCCAACCAAGGCTCCAGTACTAGTAACTCAACCCAACAGTTGTTCGTCGGGCTCAAGAGCGTTTGTCCAAAAAAGGCTTCCAGGACTAGTAACTCAACCCATAGTTTCCTTCCAGGCTCTAGAGAATTTTTCCAACCAAGGCTTCCAGAAACTAATTACTCAACCCAGTAGCTAAAGGAATCATGGCAACCAACGAGAAAAAAAATCAATAGAAATAGACCCACAATACCATGGTTGTCTAGGAAATGGAAAGGCTAGGAAAATCCACATGCATACACCATGCATGCCAAAACTAGTGAGGAAACCATACATGCAACTCAGTACCTGCACTCAAAACCTTCTATAGATGTTGATCTCAATGTCCTCTCACACTTTCCTACTCTTATTTTGCTTTCTTGATCCAAATATCCAAATATGCCACACTCTCCAAGAGTGCTCCAAGAATACTCTAGGTGCTCAAGAGTATGAGAGAGACAAAGATAATAATGAGAAATCCAAAAATGAACTAACCAAAAGCTTCCACACTGATCCTCATAAGCCTTTTTATTAATGAGGCCTTTATTTTCTTCATTTTCCTTCTCACATGCAACCTATGACCTTTCACCTCCCTTTCTCCTAATTTCCATTATTTTCATAAATAAAATGTCAATTAATGCCTCATGCCTTTCTAATGCATTTTTCTTTGCCTTTTCCAATTTCCTTTTCCATAATAAACCAAATTCAACACCCACTAGGATTATTTTCCCACCTTTCAACTTGGAATACGTGTCCCATCACCGTGCTCTTATATATTTTTACATGTATTTTTACCAGGGTTGTTACAGACAGTATTCTTCAGCCTTGCCTTGCCATTTCTAGATAGCCATGATGTGATGGGGTTTTCTTCTTTTGGTTGAGCTAGATTGTTGGATGGGTTCAAAGTTGAGTGGGGTGGTCTCTGAAAGAAAGAACACAAGGCCTAGTAATACATGGACCAGTGTAGGTGGGGTTACGGTAAACCTGGATTTTTCGTGCCTCGGTGGGCTTAGGAATCTTTGATCGATGAATGGTGGGATATACAGTTAATACTAGAGGTATGTGCCCTTGATCAGGCCTAGGAATCCTTGACCGCTGAATGGCAGGATATACGGTAAATATTGGAGGTTGGAGTCTTTATTAGCCCTAGAAATCCTCGATTGTTATATGGTGGGATATACGTTAAATCCTAAATACTAGGAGACAGTAAAATTCCTCACAGAGTCAGTGGATAAATCCGGTGGAATCCATTCTTGTTTAGGACCTAGTGATTCAGTGGGGATTGCGGTAAATCCTAGTTCTAATAATGAGGGTTGAGGTAGTTTAGCCTCGAGAAGCACTAGTTGATTTTGGTTATGAGTCCCACATTCATGCTTGGAATATGGCATGAGGCTTATTTTTTGAAAGAAATATTTGCTTCAGCGAATATATGGTTGGGTGGTTCATGGAAGTCTCAAACCTGGCTGGATTATGCATTCATTAATAAGAGTTAATTCTCCTTAGTATTTCATGTGTAAATGTAATAGTTAATATTTGGTATTTATGGCTATTGTATACTTTTTATTTCTATTAGTTATGAGTATGTTTTATGAGAGGGATGATGTATGGCTCTCATCATGTTTTTATTAGTAAATTCATTTACAATAAATATATGACCTAATAGGTTATAATGCAGCTAATGTGATCAGGAATTAATGCTTCTTTTCAAATCTATGAAAGTATGAGACCCCTATGCTCAAATATATATATATATATATATATATTTAGAATAAGACTATTCTATTAATGTACAAAAAAGAGTTACAAGGAGGCCGAGGCCTCAGCTGATCTAGCCCATAGAATTGGCATTCTAACACAGCATACTAGACATAGAAAGTTTGTCAGACGTGCCACTCCAACAGAAACCATCATGTAGACCATCAAAAACATGCCACCCACGCAGGGGAAACTGGCCTTGGAACATTGACAGTTTAACAAAAACCAGAAGCGAAGAACAGGTAAGCTTGAAGAGCTGAAGTGTGTTCCCAACCAAAACACAAAAACAAGCCACCCACATAGGGGAAACCGGCCTAGAAGCATAGACTGATAATTGAAAAACTGAAGTAGAGAGTAAGTAAACATAACGAACTTGGGCGTGTACCCATCCAAAATCTTGTGAAGAAGGAGACTGACCAGATTAAGAATCATGAGAGGAAGGGGGAGGTTCCTCAACCACTCAACAACCATAGGCATACGGGTCATCATCCTCCTCTTGCTTGTCATCTTTATCATTTTGGCAGCCTTGCTTGGTGTCACCCAGGCTGACTTCAACTCCGATATCCTGCATAGCACTGCAACATGGTGCTTTTCTTTTCAGGTTGCTGCTGGTTGGAGAACAAGGTTGTTCAGCGACCCTATGCTCCACTCCAGCACTAGGAAGCACCGCTTCCGAATCAGGAGGCTCCTCCTTGAATTCAATTGTGATGGTGGCAGTAATTGTAGGCCTATTGAGATAGAAAGGAAAGAGAATTTGGGAAAAGTGCAGGTGTCCAGAGACGTGACTAGGCTAGCCCCAATCAGAATGAGAAAGCCCATGCCCACGTCCATGGCCACAACCACTCCTAGTATTAGGATAGCGACATAGGGAGCTATCTGAAGAGGGAGACAAAGAGCCAGAAGTAGTAGTGGAGGGTTGGAAGGGAGGATGACCTCGGCTAGTACCTCGACGACAACGCATACGCTGTCGTAGTTGGGGAATTGTGCTCAGAGCAGGGTGATGAGAGCGGCCAGTAGAGTGGAAGGGAATGAAGGTCAGGGGAGGGCAATCTCACTGAGCAGGGAAAGACTCAAAGGGTGGCCAGAGCCCCAGATGGTAGAGTGAGCTTTGCGAGACGTGAAAACTAGGGGCAAGATCGATACTGTAGGCTATGGAGCAGTGACGCCCAGTGCAGTTTCTGGAGTTGTGGTCTGCTGCAACCGAGGAGCATAAGGAATGAAGAGGTAGCATAACAAGAATGAAGCTTCCAGAGGAAGCCATTCTCAAGTTGAACGGGCGCAAATATGGTCGGTGTGTGCTGCGTTAATGCAGCAAAGCAAGTGACTGCAGAGTAGTAAATGAAGACAAGGACATGGGTTAGGGTGGCAGAGTAATGAGCCCACGCATCGACCCACATCCCCTGCCACGTCACAAGACAACTAAGCACCCGCATCCGGGGCCTACGCTCAAATATATTATTATTAATTGTGGATTACATATTTGTGACATGCTTGACTAAATTCCTATCATGGTGTCGATGCCTCGAAAATCGTTGTCTCAACATCGGGGATAACCACCCACTCGGGAACTTTAAAACCATTCATTTTCGGTTTGGAATAGTGGCTCTGACTAGGGATGATAGGGCCAATCTCCCTTTAAAGTATAATTGAGTGGGTGTGAGGTAAATATAGTGAAATGGAAATGATAAATGGGAGTGACAAATATATATATAGATATATATCCCGGGACCTAATTATATTTCTTTTGTATGTGATTTCATAGATTGTCCTTAGTGCATGAGAATGTAGATTGTCAAACACTTACAGAAGTAAAAACAAGTAAAGATAATTAATTTGATTAAATAGTTAATTAAATTAATGGTTAAATGCATATTGCATCAAATATCTGATTGTCTTGTACATATAATGGAAGATGGAAATATCGCATTTTAAAAGTGAATTAATGCTCAATTGTATTTAGATTTTACATATAACAAAACACTTTAAAAAGAAGTATGACTATTAATCACATGTAAACACAACAGTAATAAAAAGATATAAGTACCTAATATATCATAACTCTGCTCATGAAATAAATAGCCCTAGTCTAGCCTTCTATTAAGATGATTTTAAAAAGCACAGTAGTGCAACTTATCAAAGCCTTCCTTACAAAAATTTAGAACCCTTTTCTTTAAGACATCAAAGGCTTTATATAGCTAAAACTAGGAATGTAAAAATAGAAAATACATAAAGTGTTGAGGAGGTTTGAACAACCCTCATTAAAATAATATATAACAAGACAAAAATAAAATCTGTTTGAATGATAATCTTAGGATTGGGATGTTGGGTCCTTTCCCATTTGCTGCTTGAGCTCGTAACTATCCATCATTGGTTGCAATTCAGGAGGCTGAGTTGGCCTTATGCATAACTATCTAGTGTACATTGCATCTAAAAGTATAGGGAGCAAGTGAGAGGATATGTCAGCAAGGCATATCAACATTAGTCATTGGTTGTGTGGCTTCACAAGATATTACCAATATTTTTCCCAATAAATCTTTGACAGTTTCTTAATGTTATCTTCCTTCCTCTTTGACCATTCCTACCATGATTTCATCAAAATTTTGACATCATGTAGGGAACCAGCTAAGCACCCTTGAATAAGATTGGCACCAAACAAATTATTACGGGCAGTTTTAGTAATACTATTTGCAACATCAATTGCTCTGGAGATGGTCCTTTTTTATTTATTTAGCTTTATGTCCCAATCTATAAAGATGATTTCTTTATGTGAATCCTCTATGCTTGGAATATTTTTTTCTCTGCTTTCTGCGTTGTCTTTCCATGTGATGAATTCTGAAATATTTTCATCAATTTCATCAAAATTCATCCTTAGGTCGGACGATTGATTCATTATTGAATCACTTTTGTTGCATAGATCATTGATTATTTCTAATTTATGGAAAAAGGACACTTGTTTTTGGGCTAAAAGGGTGTTTAATTCCATTACTTCCTTCTTAAAGTTTTGAATTTTCGATTGTCCTTCAGTTGTTCAATTGTGAGTTGGAATTGTTGAAGCTGAGCATCTTAAATTGACCTTGATATCAGTTTGATGTTGCAATTTCATCTGATAAATGTTGTGTTGTAGTTGTGACAACTGTGTTTTCCAATGATGATCAATACTCAGTTTTTCTTTCAACAACTCTTGTTCCAACTGTTGGATTATGTAATCCTTTTCCTTGATCAATTGTTGTACTTATAGTGCTTGTTCAATAGTGGCAGTTGCATAATCCCCTGCAAACTATGATAGCCTGGTTAAGCCATCAAAAGGATTGGTTTGTGGATCTTTCCACACCACCTCCATCGATATATCTCTAGGAACTAGATCATGGGATTGCCCAACTCTTCTCCTCTTTCTCTGCCTACTCATCACAACCCTATGCTTGGGAATGTAAAATATGTCAAGAGGATGAATCTCTTCAATCTTAAGAATAATTTCTGATGGAGGGTATGCCGAGATGAATTTAATATCATCTGTGTTAACAGCCTTGTCAGAAGCCCCAATAGTAAGTGGGCTTTGCCTATTACCTTGAGGAGTGTTGATTATTTATTGAGGCTCAAAATTTTTTAACTCATGTGATCCTTTGATGTGCTGATAAAATTGTTCCCATACCTTATCTCAATCACCGTTGAACAATGTTTCAACAGTTTTTTATTCTGTCAATGTTGTTTCTTTTGATTCATGTAGGACTGTAGTGTCCTTTGGAGGTTGCTCCCAATCCTACTCTTTCTATAAAATTGGTTGAGAAACCCTCAACGTATCAAGAAGGAGATTCTCCAAAATTTTATTTCTGTATTCTTTTTTATTATTGAGTTTTTCAGGATTGAGATAGATTTCTTCCAGCTTTTCCACTTATAATTATGTCTCAGCAGATCATCATAATCATCGAGCTCATGCATGAATTGTCTGAGTTTAACCTAGGTTTAAAATTCTGAGCCACTTTGTTTTTGTAAAATTGTTTGTTGGGCATGGTAGGAAAGTTTAAACATTGAATTTGGTTAATTTGAAGCCCAACGTGCTTGTAATTATCCAAATCATAGACACTACAATGGATTGGAAATGATGGCCAGGAGGACTTTTTGACTTCTTTCAGGGCTTTGGTTAGTCCATTTCCTACTGTCTGATAGGAAATTTCTCTGGCCAAGAGTTTATTTGGGACATAAAGTAGGATAACATGAGGCTTGGATAGACTATTGAAAACCCTAACATATCTAAACATTCCTCTCCAAACTATTTTCCTATAGTTGCGAAATCATCTTTGGCTTCATTAGACAATCTTGGAGATTTTTCTCCAAATACAACTTGATGTAGGGGTAGTATGACTCCATGACAGACTTGATAAAAATGAGACTGAAAATTAGACTCCCAAAGGATCCTATGGTAATTATGGATATGGGTAGGGTCTCGTACTATCCATTTCCATCCCATGGTTGGGAAATCATAAGTAAAACATAATGCACCCATGATATATGCGCCCATGAAAAAGGGGGGAGTTGTCTTAGTAGTGACTTTCTGGTTTTTTCTATAGCCCAGTATTTGGGAGGAAATGTTATTAGAGAGGATAGTGGCCCAATACATAATGTAATAATATGATACAACATCAATGAGGGGAACCCAGTCAACCAAAAAATTATTTGTATTAGGATACCCAAACAGCTTACACAACATACCAACAACATAGAAATGTGGACCAACATGATAATATGTGGAGTACATGCCCTTATCATCATGCTTGTGCTTGTTGGGGATGTGTCTCCATTGCATTATCAGCTCTAATTCAAGCTTATTTTCTTCTGTGAAATTCTGGAGGAAAATTTTATCATTAACCTTTTGCAGTTCTGGAATATGATACATTTTCTGCAAATCTTTAGCTTTGAAAGACCCAATTATTGTTTCCCTTGAAGTCAATAATGTCCTTTTTGTGATGTTCAAATTATCATTTATCCACTTCACCATGTCTATGTAGGGAAGAATCTTAGGGCGAGAGAAAATTCAATGTAGGAAAGAATTGGCAACCTCACTATAAGAAGTTTCGGAAGATGATGAAGAATTAGTTGTAGCTATCCTTTTAATTACTCTAGGCTCTTCATCCTCAAACATTTTATACATCCCTTCCCATGAGGTAGTTCCATAGTCTTAGGTACATTTTGTATCAGAGAATAGCGGAGGCATATCTGTGGCTTATGGAGTGGGAGGAGTTGCATGTGGAGCAACCATGGTTTTCTTGTTTTTCTTTGCATCTTTCGACATTTCACAAGAGTTATTTCTAAGGGCTAGCCTGCGGCAAGGAGAAAAACAGAGAATGAGGAGTAATACTTAGAATGTAGGAGGATTAAGACAAAGCCTTGAAATGATAGCGAATATATGTTAAATGCATAAAATCCCAAAAAATTAAGTAAAAGACAATCAAATCATTCGGGATATCGAGACCATCAATATTGTTATCCCTCGGTCATAAAAGAAAATGTGGGTGCACGTGGTTTACTTGAAAACTGAATGCTTCAATGAAGATTTTGCATCGTATATTTCCTTGAAGGTATAACTTAAAACATGCAATATTATCTTATTCACTGATATTTGATTAAGTATTTGTGTTAATTAACTGTAAGGAATTATCAACGTATTAATATATTGGGGAATTGGAGGGCCGAGTGTGTTTCAAGTTTTTCGATGCGGTAATAGGATCGCAATCCATTTTATTTATCATTCTTGAATTTTTCATGAAATTATAGGAAGTAGCCCGAGTCCTTTCCCTAGAAAAGTGGCACATAATCCAAGGTTGCTGGCACAAAACTAGCTCAAAAATCCATAGTCGTTGGGATGCAGGCTTATGGGAGCGACTGAAGGGTCTCATCCGCTTACTTACCTTGTCATGGGAGGGACTGAGGGTCTATATCAGTCAAATTCTAAGTTTCCTCAGGCGTTGATCACCTCGAAGAGTTGGTTGGCTCTCGAAGGATCTGTAGCATGTGTGGAAGATCAAATTGGTTGTTTCTTGTCGGTTCCACTTCCTTAAGGTAACCTAGGAGCTTGAATCACATCATAGTAGCCTCTTGTCACATGTTTACCCCAATGGATCGGTTGACATGGGTAAATGTGGGAGGAGGGTGTTACATTGACATATTCTCATCGTTGACTCTATATCAATGGATGGAGTTACAAATATCAACCATATTGCATCTCTAAATCCATATATACCTTTCTCACATTTTCCTAATACACTTATGGAATTACTATACAAATTATCAAATGATAAATAAAATCTTTTGAATACTTAAGTTAAAAATTAAAACAATTAATCTCTAAAACATGAATAACATTATTTGACTATTGACAATGTATAGGCATTTCACAACAACACTTTTGGTGGTGCTTTAATTGCTTACTTTCTTTATAACTAAATTATGAAATAGTTTTCCATATTTTATTTTTTACCACAATAATATGAGGTGTAAATGAATTGATACATGTAATATTTATTAGCCATTTCAAATTTAAGGAGTTTAAAATGAAAAACACTAATTGTTTTGGTAACTAACTTTCTTTATAACTAATGAGTTGTGAATTACTTGATTTTTACCACAACAACTTGAAGTGTAAATAAATTGATATGTATGAAATTTATATGTCATCTCTGGTTTAAACTTCATGGGAGGGGTTCGAGATTCAACATATGGGATTTATTTCCCATTTCAAATATAAGCTTGATGGGAGCAGTCAAAAGTGAAAACCATTTATAAGAATAAAAACCATCCAAAAGATTGTATTATCTAACAATGTAGTAACCCTACCCTCTCACTACCACATCCGGATTGACTATTTTTCTTAAGATACCTAATTTCCATAGCATAGATAAATAAATCTTTTTTCTTATCGAACAATGGACTAACCCTATCCGCTCACTATCAATTTACTTAATACCTTGTCATAGCCATATTTTTCACAAAATACCTAATTTCATCTCTTATCGAATAGCCATGTTTTCCAAATACTTTGTTCCATCTTTCATATATCTGCTTCATCACCTGACTGCAACATCATTCCCACCATTTCCACAGATTTGGTTAAAATCCTTATCGCTCTCTACATCCATTGTTGGTAATGACATCTCCACGGATTACCCAATAGAAAATAACGCACACCCCATTTCAGATTTCTTACTTAACGAATGTGGGTTGTGTCAGTCTGAGATTCCAAAACTCCTAAAAAAAGGGCATCCCTTGTCCGAAATAGATACACTTCTACAACCCAAAAATTCATGTGGTTCTTGAGAGATTCAGGATTCGTATATGACCAGGTAAGGAATCTCATTACCAGGAACCCATCTATTATCACTTTCAATGTTGATCAATGGTTGAAATCCAAGTTTGATTTGATGAAAAAATGGGGTCTCACTACCTAACACATAGAACTTGTCTTACCCATGGCACCCAAATTGATTTTCTACAGTATAGAAAATCTCGTGCCTTAACATCCAGTATCTTCAAAATCTTAATGTTGTACAACCGAGAGGAGCTAAGAGAGTCGACTACATCAGCCATATGGTTAGAGTATCTTGTTTAGGTCATAATGGTTGTTGATGGATTAACACCAAGCCCCAGTTTTGTATTCTTTACTAGTGGATGTATGAGGGTCATTATCCATGGTACATGAGCCCTAGATTGTTGTATTATTCAATTGGATTAATATAACGTACCAAATTTTAAAAATTTGTCTATATTTTGTGCACTAGTACATTTATTGTTGTTTATATTCTTTTGTGCAAAGTAGTTTCGTTGTGATATTTGGTTTGGTAGCATCAGTTGTTTAATATTATATCCAAGACACTAGGATCATGGAAAAACAACATGGTATCAAAGCGTGTTTGAGCTACTTTGAGGGATAATGAATCAGAGTGTGCATAGTGAAGAAACTCAGAGGGAATTTTGGGTGTCTAGATCATGGAGCGAAGGATTTAGTTGAAGACATAGAGATATGGCCTTAACTGGCTTGGAAACAAGATTGGCTAGGAGTTCTAGTGGATTGGTGGAGAGCCTGGTGAACAACAGTTTGTTGTAGGGGAAATTGTTGATCATGGACTTCCATTGAATTGCCATGGATGGTTGGTATAACTCAAGGATTTCTTTGGCATGGAGGATATCAAATGATCGAGATGCATTCATGTGATAGACCATAGGGTGGCAAGATAGAGTCTTCATCATATCATGATGTTGCATATTCGAAATTGGAGGGATTTGCACAAGTGGTATTTAATCTAGGAGTATGAGTGCTTGCAAGACTGAGCCAATGAAGATCGTGTAGCATCATAGGGGGTCTATCCTCAAAGGGAGAATCCCTATTGAGGTTTTGGATCTTCAGGCTCACATGTGATGAGGCAAAGGCACTACTGAGATTGTCAGGTTCATTCTACAAAGCATGCCACAGTGATCAACGCTAGATGGGCTAATGTCGTCAGATGATGATGGAGAGCTCATAGTATTGGAAGTACCTCCCTCGCTGAGAGGGAGTGTTGATTTTTGTAGCTTGGGAGGTACTCCAATCCTTGAGGATCGAGGGTTTGGGGGAAGGAGCTCCACAAGTGGCCTTGTGGGCTTGAAAACCAAGCTTGGGGTTTTTCATCCATCACTGTTTGGGCTAAAACCATGGAGATATTTTGACATGTGACGGATGAGGATGATATTGCATGTTGAGATGAATCTGGCACATCAAAAATTATCTGTTTCTGAGTTTTGATTGAAGAGATATGAATTTTTGAAGATATGACGATTAAATTTGTCTAGGTTGGGCAAGTCGACTTGAGGTCAAAGAGGTAACCAAAGAAAAATTAGTTGGAGCGACTTGATGCATATAAATATAGGTCAAGTGTGAGGAATTTATACACATCCAAGGAAGCATCACATCAAGGATCATCTATAAAATATAACGCAGATATGAGCCAACTGGGATCAAGGAGGACATTGGCATGATTTTTGGTATTGTTTGTTTCTAATGTAGGTATGAATTGAAGGAGGGTTGGCCACTAGAATTGAGGGTCATTCTAGGAGAGTTGAAGCATGCGTTGAGGTGGTTTCTCCTAAGAATTGAATTCATTGTCCTAAAGGAAAGCTATAGGTACGATCATTCCCTAGATTAAGGTTGGGTTGTGGTCAAGAGATGGCTAGAACAACACCTTAGTATACCATTTGTAACAGTGTTGAAGGGAATATCTCAAGGAAGGAGGAGTAGAGGTGAAGGAAGGTTTTTTGGGTGTACATTTAAGGATTGATTTGTCTCTAAAATAAGGCCGCAAATAACAAAAGGAACATCACATAGATTTCAGAGTAGAAGAGCAAGTATGTTGGAGTATTTGCAACAAGGAATTAGAGTTGTTGTATGCCCTAACTAGGTGTGACAATACCTAGTGAATGTGCACAGACGCCAAGGATGAGGAGAGATGAAACAAGGTATGTTGTCTCTCCTTGTTTATTTGTTTGCATGTGGATGGGTGTCCTAGAAGAGGACTGGTTGAGAATTTTGTTGGCAGCCAAGAGGAGGGTTTCCTAGGTGTGAGGATTCCCTAACTAGAGGAAGATACTACAATAATTATTGGCCACTCATGGTCTGTTGGAGGGTAGCGTGAGAGTGGGACAAGAGTGGATAGGGGTTAGGAATTTATGGTCTACTGGAGGACAGTGTGATAGTCCCCAAGTTGGAGCTCAGTGTGCACCATCTTCATGGACCTAGGTGGTTTTTAGTGTGGCAGAAGATGAGCTCAATGGTTTGATCAGCCGAGAGTAGTTTTTGAGTATCCCAAGACTTGTGTTTGGAGAAGGAATTCTTCAGCAGATGATGGAAAGTCCTCCTAGCCCGTGTTCATAGTGAGAGATGGATATCTTACAGTGATAGGTGCAAACCCTGCATGCCATATGTTGGTCTTCATTAGAGAAACCCAGGAAGACCATAGTGGGAAAAATTCCCCGAGTAGATGAGGAGAAACAGTGGGCCGATTGAGATTTGTTCAAAAATGGAGTTGTGAACAACTCGCATGAGTCTCAATGTGTTGTGCCCTTGATGGAATAAGGCGCAACTAGTGAGAAAATTGATAGATGAGGTTCACTGGTGATATGGACTTGCAGCATTAATAGAGCAGGAGCTGTAGATTGGGAGTCGAAGGACCGTTAGATACATGGTACAACCGAGAGGAGTTGAGAGAGTTGACTGCATCCACCCGATTGTCAGATTATATTGTTGAGGGAAGACTGGTTGTCGATGGATTAACACCAAGCCCTAGTTTTGTATTCTTGTACTAGTGGATGTATGAGGGCCATTATCCCTGGTATGGGAGACCTACACTATTTTATTATTCAATTGGATTAATATAACATTATTGGGTTATTGTACAAAATTGTAAAAAAAATTATATTTTTTGCACTAGTAGATTTACTATTGTTTATATTCCGTTGTGCAAAGTAGTTTTGTTGTGTTCTTTGGTTTGGTAGCGTCAATGACTTAAGATTCTATCCTAGACACCGAGATCATGGAAAATAAAATTCCAGAGATAGAGAGAGGTAGAGATACAGGATTTCAATAGTTACATAGACAGATCAAGTAGATCCTGTATAACCACTATGTAGAGGCTCACGCAGGGTAAGTTCGAGAATCTAGTTTTTCCAGATTTCAGAGCCAGGATTAGTTGTGGACTTGAGGAATTTTCCTCACAAATATTTTTGCTAGATATTTATTGCTAGATTTATAATTTGGACATACAACTATTGTACTCATATTTCGCTATGACATATAATATAATAAACCCTAATATTTTGCATCGATTTTCCCAATTGGGTTTTTCTGGGGAATTTTATTAAAAAACAACGATGTCATTTTTATTGTGCGTACACTTTATTTTCTAAGTTCCAGTTTTACTTGTGTAGGAATTCTATTTTATGGTGAAAATTGCAGTAGTGATTTTATTCGTTGTTTTCTGCAATATAAAATAAACTGCACATAATAATATTCAATTAGAAGAATATTTTCCAGTTGCCACAATAGTGAAAACTTCACTTTTGAACAATCACATGAGCAATAGCAACAACAAAGGCCTTTGTAGTATGGTTATTGGTACAAATATGAATTCACAAATGAAAAGTGATTAGCCATTGGTTTCTCACGAGCAAAGGAAGAGAATGAGCTTACAAAAAATGTGGAGAAGTGAGCAAATATTGAAAATGGAAATTGTTTTTCATCCCAAGGCATAATCATCAACAACATATTGAATTCTCTTAGGGGGTACTGGTCAAAGATAGAGTATCCAAACCATTTTTTGTTGATGTCAAAAGGGTAGAATGGACAAACATTGGACAATAAGAGGGAGAATGAGAAAACATTAGTATCATGTTAGCAGGAGTGTTGTCAAGCAGTATTGTCATCAATGAACAACAATGTTTGGTAGTGTTGCCATCAATGCCAAAGTAGAGATTCTTGAGCATAGTGTTGTCATTAATGTCAAAGGAATAGTCATTGATGCTAAGGAGTATCAATTTTAGGAGGATCTTGTTGGATATTGTTGAGGAGGATGAAAATTGGTCATCATTGATGTTAAGTAGGCATTGCTGATATGTTTTTTGTGTTTGCATAGTCTTGTTTTGGTTGCAGATTGCTAGATGTATGATATAATTTCCTATATTTGAAGGCATTTTGTTTGTACTAGATCAACTAAAGTTCTCTTGCAATATGCATAGTTGGATGGTCCTCTTAGAAACATTTCCAATGGCATATGGCACTTTGAGAAACTCCTAAGGAATCATGAGTTATCTAGGTTTAAAGTTTGACAAGGTTCCACAAGCTTGTAGAAGGTGTGGGATCGAAATTTTACTGTTAAAAAATATATTTCATATTGTGGAAGGTTTTGGTCTGAGAGTTTAATAAAATTTTGGAAATGGACCGTTGGCATGCCTAACAAAGGCATGGAATGGGTATGTTATTTCCCTTCATCAAATTTCTAAGAGGGATGAAAGATTGGATTCAAGGATCCTAGCTAAAAACACCAATGAAATCAGTTATGGGTCAAATATCAAACCCTAGAGCCATGGCAGAAGGTCTAAGGTAAAAAATGGTGCTCATGGGACCCCCACCAAGTAATTGCAATAGGCTAAGGAGAAATTTTCAAACGAGCACACGCTTTTGTTGACTATAAAGTATTTTAGGGGTTGATCATCATCCATCTCTGCTGAACCAGCCCCCAGAAGCATTTCATGGGGGGCAACTTGTGTGGGTGATAATCGAGTGCAACCCCATGGAGTTGATGAGCCAAATCGGCAGGCCCGCTGATCCAATGACCCTAATTCATTCTAAGGGGTAGCCACTAGATCCAGCGTCCCAATCTCCTACCCGTCTGAGCATGGTGGGGACCACACACCATGAGGGATAGTCCACTGGCACAAACTCAAGTGAATGATGAATTCAAAGATAAACGATAACATATCTACCCCCCGCTCTCGTCCACCTATCCCCTATCACCACCTAATCCCATTTTGCCACTTGTCCCCTTATGACATCATCTCATGTCAGCTTACCGTTTCCCTCTCTCCACCTATAAAATCTCTTCCCACCTTAAATTTTTGAAAGTTTTTATTGTTTCCTGGTGCACGCTCTCCCGCCAGTCATCTATTCTGAAATGTCATCCGAGCACTTAGCCAGTCCGGAACCTCCCTCCAATGTCGTTTATAGTATACTCCAGGACAACTAGGTAACTACTTGGTCCCTTTCACTTGCAATTCATTTAAATTATCATTAGAACATGAATAAAGCGGCCCCTGAGACCCCTAAAGCCTGGGAGGCCAAACCCTCCTCTAGTGTCGACCCTCTCATGGACACAGAGGCACAAATTGCAGGCCCCTCTTATGCCTACCACCTTGATGACCTCCATTTCAACTTATATGGTAATGACCTGAGAGGAGAAGACCCATTTTGGGTGGTCAAAGCATGTATTATCAAATTTCACCCTCATTGCACCATTTTCATGAGTTTATCTCCCAGTTTACCATTTCCTACATAGATGAGAAAAATTGCTTTATCTCTTCCACTAGGGTCAAAATCCTTGAAGTGACCCCAGATCTAATTCAAAAAGCACTGATTTACCCTATCTCTCATAAACCCCAACATTTTAATGAAACCACATTGGTCTATCATTACTCTACATTTGCAGCTGATGAGTAACAATATTTTCTACAAATGGTCCTAGCCCCTAGCCTACAGACTCTGCCTATTGTTGACAATTTCCCTATAACCCTCTTTGTAGAGACCATTCAACCTATTATGTCCCTAATTTTTCAGCTGTTGGGGGATGATGATGCCAATATAGCTACTAAATCCACTCTAGCATTCTTGAGGCAAATGATGCAGCCCAACCAATTATTTGACATTATTTCTTACCTATCCGAGGCCATACGATTCCAATTGCACCATTTCGTTCCACCTCCTTTTTCAGATACTATTCCTTGTTGTTATTATTTTTTATGTACACTCATTTGGATTAGTTCGAGTGCCTAGGTCTCAGTTTGGTGGCCTCCAATAAATAAATGAAACTTGTTTTTTATTGGGATATTTCTATTAGGAAGAGACTAGATTTTGATGGTTTTTCTCAATTTATATCCTACTATATGGCCATTGCCTATAATATTATCCATGGTGTTCCCCCAACCATAGTTCTCCCTCAGTAAAAAGAGTTTCTCCAGCTTGAAAATGACACTAGGGAAGTTGATTGGTATCTTTTTTAGGATTACATGGAAATTAGGGTTTATGGGTGTGAGCTCGCTCCTTACCGCTTGCATGTGTTTATGCCCATGAGGATTTTCGTTCTAGAATTCATCAGATAGAGCCATAATGTGGACCAAGTACACTTTATTCCTGCTAAGAAGGGATATATGTTTAAATTGGGTAGGCCTGTAGGGCCTCTTATTGTCAATTCCAGACAGGCCTTCAAGGCAGCTGAGGAATTACTCAAAAAGATGAATTTCGATCTAGGGGATGTCTACCATTATGACCCTCATGGTGTAATTTCCAGGATAAGAGAGAAGATAAAGGCTTCAACTTATGACCATTAATATAGGCCTGAGATTGAATGGAAAGCTAACTTTGATTTGTGGCCTATTAACACAGAGATGGAGATTGAGAATCCAAAAACTAGGGACAAAGCACAAAAAAGGATTGTTGAGCAAGTTGGAGATGTAGAAATGGAGGACGTATACACAAGTAAAAAGGAAAATACCCTAGAGACATAAGAATAATAGCTTGATACCATGTTAGTGGAGACAATTCCATATCAACTAGGTTTCCAAGTGACTTTGGAAGACCCATTATAGACTGTTGCCTCATATTCTTCAGAGGCGACTATTTTAGGTTCGAAAGGAAGTGAAACTGCTACTAAATCAAGTTTTCCTACTAAAAATGCCATTGAAGATAGAAACAAGAAGGTAAGGTAAGAGATACAATATAAAATGGCATCTCATTTTGTCCCATATCATAGCAGACTTCTAGTTGCTATGGGCTTAGAGAGAAATTAGATGAAGTTCTCACTACAATACCCACTAGCATAGTCATTACCTTCGGGTTCTCATTTCAAAGCCTTGGATGTTTCTCTAGATTTTACAAGTTCCCCCCTGCCAGAAAAGATCAATTTCCACAAAAAAGTGGGAGAAATGTTGTACAGTGAGCTCAATAGGAATGCAATGACCATCAGCAAGGTTGAAAATATGCTAGAGAAAGTTACAACAAGTTTGAAGTAGGAGAGAGCCAACTCCAAGTCTCTACACATGAAGAATGAGAGCTTCAAAGATTTGATTGTGATGTTGGGATTAAATCTAGAAGACAAACATGCCTTTGAAACCCTCCTCCAAATTTCCCAAGAAAAAATACAGGAGCTAAGGCATAAACTGAAGATGCCAGGTAGTGAGCATGTTCAATACAAGGAAGTTGCAAAGGTGGAAGAAAAGAAAGAAATTCTGGCCAAAGAACTGATAGAAAGAAACATGAGATAGTATCCCTCAAGCAGCAGGAATCATACCTTAAAATAAGAATAGATACACATATATATCCAATACTCATACCTAAAGATCCCCAAAACCCCACAGAACAACTCATCAAGAGCCTTACAAAAATCTAACTTTGGGAGGGGTGTTGTTAAGCTAAATCCCATCTATGGACAAAGGTGATCTCTCTAGCCCTAGAGTGGATCTAGCAACATGAGTTTCTTTCTAAAGCAAATATCTCTTAACTAATGTTTACAATGCAAGGAGAAAAGAGACATAAATACCTTTTTCCCAATCCTACGCTTGAGTCTGTTGATGGTGACCTTGATCCACGGTCATTGTAGGCCTACTCCCTGCTACTGATGGAACACAAATACTTGCGGATGATCAAGAGACAATAACAAACGTAATAAAATAAATAATAAACGTAAACATTAGCTATCTAGCAGATCAAGGAGTGCCAAAATATTTTCACAAACATTTAGACAAATAAAGAAAGCAAACATCGGATTTTATTATTGATAAATACAAAAGGAGAGCTTACAACCCAGTCCTTGATGTTGGAGGCATCCTTTGGTGAAAATTTGAGTCCTTCACCGAGGCTCAAAATAATTCCTTCTCCCAAACACTTACACTTTATCACAATTCTAGCATGCAAAGGGATGAGAGTTTAGATGAGTCGGGAAATGATCAACCAAGCTCTAAACTTGTGGGAATGAGGGATGTGAATTTATAAGAAGGGAGAAGAGGTTGGGAGCCAATGAAAGGAGGAGGAAGGCCAATTGTCTAAAGTATGAACCCTCGTGGATGAGATCAAAGCTCTAAAATCAAAGAGCTCGACCTTATCACCACCGTTTAATAACCAACTCATCGCTCTTGAGCTTCTAAAGGTTGAAGCTTCTCCTCCATTTGAGGAAACACTGCCAGAAAGGGGATTAGCGTAGTTTTCCAGGAAATTAGGGTGCTACTAGCGCTAATCCAAAACCATGAAAAGGAAATCAGCGCGGTCATGGCACCAGGAAGAGCGTTGACCCAGGAAACTAGGAATCTAACCAAGTTTCTTCATTAATATTCCAAGGCAGTATTCTTTGGATATTCAAGGGGATTAGTTAACATATTTCTTGATGGTGGAAACATTTCATAGGATCTATCATAGGGAATTTTAGGATCAAGGATGGGAAAATGAGCATGGTGAAAAAAAATTGTGTGATAGATGCCCTGTAAAGCATGAAGGCAGAACACAGAGTGATGGCTAAAATGCTTTATGAGGCAAGGCAAAGAACACAGACCACCTATGGAAAACCTGTGAAATCAAACATTTTACAATATATGACATCTCTGGTATGAATATGCCTAACTAGAGAATGTTTCGCACCAAATAACACATAAACCCACAGCATGGTTGTAGCCATCTATATAAAAATATCATAGAAATGGCTCTGAGGTATGGACACAGTTATCTGTATCGATAGGATCATGTAGAAAATCATGAATACTCAATAACTCCTCGTAGCTTGGACCAAAAATCAGATGTGACCAGCATCTTCATCGCAATCTCAATCAACCCAATGTATGAATCTAGCCATCCGAATAAATGTGTTGGTGTCGAACATGGTAGAAACCACCTGATTACCAGTCAAGGATGAAAACCATTAACAGGTATGAGAGAGACCACCAATAATGAAAATGGAACTCAAGGTACTATAACAAAATCTACAAGCATGAATGAATGTGCTGAAGTCGAACACTTGCATAATCATTTGATCGTAGGCTAATGATGTGGACCTGTCATCAAACATGAACTTTCCATTGAGGCATGCAAGCTCTAAGGTACTGAACATAATTTTCTAAATCACCTTCCTGGATAATGAGCTGAAGTCGACAAGTAATGATTCGTTGAAGGAGTGCCACGATGATTCCCACATCATTGATGCGAAACAACAAATATCTTAAGATGATAGGAGTGATTCGGGATTGTAACAAAGGAGGTCATATAAGCGAAGGATGTTAGACAAAAATGACTTCCCTTGAATATATTGGCGACATGACTCCGGAGTGTGGCAAAGCTTGACGCAAATAGGATCAGAGGTCATGTTCACAAAAATTGGTAATCAAATGAGAGGCAAACATATTTCCCAAACCCATGGAGGAAAAGTGATGAATGTAGGATGTCCCAAACCCAACACGAACTGTAGATGAGTGTCATGTTCAAGAGTGACAAGTTGCCCAAAATACCAATAGGATGTTAAATTTCAATTTTCCCCCATTATTGCTAACGATTACCTCTTTATTTTTTATAGCCAACGTGAATATGATAGCATATGTTGAGCATGTAAGTTCATTCTTCAAATGAATCCATCCTAGTAATTTTAACGAGCCCTAGGAAGGAGGAACTCGATCTCGTCATGGTGACAAGTCTTTCGTTGTTTAATATTTAATAAGTCCAACAAAAGGGTAACTCAGTAACTTTTCATGTTTAAGGAGTTTGAAAAGAAACAAAAAGGAAACTCCATAATGTCCCTTTTCATAAGTCATCCCTCGAATACAAAAAGGTAGAAAACAATATCTGAGATAACCTCTTGACCATGTTCGGTCAAGGTATTCCATTTTTGTAAATAGTAAATCTTAACCCGAAAAAGGGGTAAACGTATACTGAGACCACATCAATTCATCCACTTTAACGAGTTCAAAATAACAAGTACTCGGTAATCTTTTCATTTTTTGAGAGTCAGAAAAGAGTTGAAAGTTGACTCCAGGGGGGTTCCTTTTTCATGAACATTTAACAAGCCTGAAAAAGAGATAAAATACAACTCGTTTGTATCAGAATTAATCATCAATATTGTGGAATTCTTGTACTACACAGAAATAACAAACATCATGGATATGGAGGAAAAATAATAAAATATTGGAGAATTTTTTTCAAAAATATATAAATAGACAAAAAAAAAAATCATTTTCACCTTTCTATTTTGAGAATATCATTTTGTCCATTTTCCCTCCGAATTTCAAATCAGCGGTGTGGTCGATTCAGGACACCATTCGTCGATCTGTCAGCGTCAGGAAAAATCTATAAGCCTCCTTTTCATTTTGATTCCATTTATTTGTCATTTTATTTTCATAAATAGGGAGATTAGGGAGATAATTTCAAGTTTTAAAATCATATGTGACCAATGTGATTTTGAGCTATCGGAGTCGCGTTGGTCGCATTTAGCCTGTTAGGGCAACGCGCCACTAGCACCGAACTAATTTAGACAGTCACGCTGGCCATGAGAAATATTTTAAAACAAGAAATCAACAAAAATCCATGGTTAATTTCCAAAATTACTCCAATTAAAACTCCTAACAAGCCAATTGAACATGTTTTGCATGTGCTTTCGTCAAATATGTCGGTCGAATGGAAAGAACAAGACCATGAGGTGGAAGACCACCAAGTTTTGTAGGATCAAAATTGCATCAATGCTTTTCACAATTGCGAGTTGTTGAAATTATTCAAACATCTGAGCTAAGAGCTCAACTCAAGCTACTCCAATACTTGATCAATATATGGGATGTAGACCGAAAGTTATTTGTCATTGGGAACCAAGAGTTAGAGTTATATGTGATGGAAATATATTTCATCACTGGACTGTCTAGGAGAGGGGAGAGGATCAAACTCTTCAAATCTCATGCTGGGGGTGAGAGTACTAGCATACTCATCCACAAATACTGTCCTCGGGCTCAAAAAACAGAGATCAAGAAGGTAGACATTTCTTCCATCAGAGTGCTTCCCCTGCGCACGATTTTGCATTGCATTACAAGAGTGGCAGGAGCCCAGGCATTTCATGAGGCAACGGAATCTTAGTTCCAATACACGGTGGATTTCTTGGCCCCAACGATGTTCAACTGGTGTGAGGGGTTACTGGCTAACATGAAGAGCCAGCTAACCAAGTGCAAGACAGGGAAACTGAAACAATTCGGGTACGGGTCAATTCTAGTGACCTTCCTTCTAAAGAGAGTACCCATGTTCCGGTACCAATGGCTATAGATCCATGATCCATCCCCAAGAAATCTGAGGTTGATGAGATGGTGCAACATTATGCCCCAACAAGGTGGGGTCCAACAAATTCATTTCCCCACAGCCTTTTTCAATTGGCTGCAGCGTCAAATTATCGTAGTTGAGGACAATGCATATGTCAGCATCAACTTTAGAGGAGGTCTAGATCTTCCTATTCCAACAGGAACACAGTGGACCAATGCAGGTAAAAATTATGTTTTTAACATTTTTACTTTTTGAATTTTTTTGTTATGTATTCTGAAACATAAAATTATGATGTGTTTACAGATATGGGTCCTCAAAGACCTCCAAGCATGTCACCGATTGCATGGAGGGTAGCCCACCCAATAGAGGATTCTCCTTATGAAGAGGGAGCAGATGCACTAGCCGAGCCGGAGCAGAACCTCGTCAGCCTTATGAGAGGCATTCCAGAGTATGCTAAATTCGATGAGATTCCTCTACGCCTTCGGACACATATAGTTGGAGTTCCGAGCAGACTGCGTCGATTACTTTAGTGAGTGATTCGAGCAGTCACATGCTACCATGAGCACCATGTGGGCAGATAGCGGCCCTATTTTTACATTTTTGTACTGATTTAGGCTCGGAGAGCCATTTTTGTAACTGAAAACATATTTTTTTTTATATTTGGATGTAACACACTTAAAAAACCGATATATATATATATATATATATATATATATATATATATATATATATATATATATATATATATATATCTTGATGTAACACACTTAAAAACCAATATGTCTTCATTTTACATATTGCGCAAATTTCTATCTAATACATGGTTTGCAAATGTATCTATTAATGTATTTAAATGTCTTGGAATATGTTGATATGTGATAAAATCAAAATGTCTTTTCAATAATCTAACACGCAAATACATACACAAAATTTAAGGATTGTGCATAAAGTAATGACCATTTAATTGTAACACAACGAGTTGTGAGTATAACTTAACAACCATATCTCTAATCCCAAGATCAATGGCATCTGATAATAGTTCAATCACTGCACTATACTCAGAAATATTGTTAGTTATTTGACCCAAAAAAATACCTTGTAAATTAATCAACTCGCCATCATGAGTAAAGAGCGCCCATGTTGCGGAAGACAAGTTCTGCATGCTATGGCAAGCACCATCCAAAAAACCAACGTAATGAATTCGAAGACATCTTCAAACCAAGTAGAACACAAGGTGAGGAAACATGTCTTTAAGGCAAACAATCACACCAAAATTCAACTCAAAGAAGACTAATGAATAAAACATTAATGTACAAAGTATCACACTTATGATTAAGTGTAATATTTTTTTAGATAGAGCCCATTTCGGGGCTTAGTCAATGGATTGCCTTCATAATATTCTAGCTCATAGGCTCCTTGTTCCAATACTCGTTGAATGATGTAGGGCCCATGCCACATTGGCTTGAGCTTTCCTACTCCCAACTTATCATGGTCTTGGTCATAAAGTAGGAGCAATTCACCTTCAGAGAAAATGCGAGGGGTGACGGATTTGTCATATTGAACCTTAACTCATCATTTCTGTTCTCCAAGAATTAAAGCAGCAAGCCTTCGGGTCTCATCGATCGGGAGTGTGGCCTCTATACCGTACACCAATTGGAATGGTGTGAATCCAGTGGTAGTCTTAGCATAGGTTCAATACATCCACAGAGCTGAGAAAATCATGAGGTCCCAATCTCGTTTGTGCTTCCCATTGGTGTTGTAAAGCATAGTCACCAAGACTTTATTGGCATTCTCAACCTGTTCATTGGCTTGTGGATAATAAGGGGTGGAGTTATCATGGCGTAACACCAATTAAGCAGTGAGCTCTGTCATCATATGATTATGAAAATGAGAGCCATGATCAGTGACAATTTCTTTTGGGACACCAAACCAAGCTATGACATGATTGAACAAGAATTGCGCTGCAGTTAGACCTTCATTATCATATGTAGGCATCACTTTGGCCCATTTAGTGAAATAATCAATGGCAACGATGATATAAACATTCCCCCCGACCGAGCAAGGGTTATTGGTCATGAAATATATGCCCCATTTCACAAAAGGTCTGATAATCACAACTGGGTGAAAGGGTGAGGGTGGGGTGCCCTATTTCTAAGAGTAGATATGGAAATCATGGCATTTTCATTCTGCGATAATGCAGTATTTAAAAATAGACAGCCAAAAATACCTTGCATGAAGGATTTTTTGAGCGGTAGCATAACCAAACATGTGACCACCACAAGCCACAGAGTGGTAGTAATTGAGAGCTTTCTCAGCTTCCTCGAGATTCAAAAATAAACGAAGGACAGAGTCAATACCAGTGCGATGGAGGGTGTCTCCAACCATACGATAAGGTTGGGACTGGTGGCGAATCCATCTTCGCTTAAAGTGTGATAGCTCTGGCCAAAAATTTTGGGTCTGGAGATAGACAATGATCTCTCCATACCATGGATCAAGAGTAATAATTATAAAGAGAGTCTCATCGGGGATGGACTCATCAAGAGGATTGGGATCATCTGTGATGGGAAGATCATAGATCAACTTAGCAAAGACCACGGATTTCTTAGACTTAACAACAGTGAATTCTAAGTCAAAATCTTGAAGGATGACGATCCATTTTGAGTACTTGCCCCCAAGAAACTGACGTGTGGCAATATAATTCATGGGTTTGCGATAAAAAATCACCAAAGTTTTTCGCAGGAGAATGTAGTGAGGAAAGTGTTGAACATCATGGAAAGCATCCAGTGCAAGTTTCTCTACATGAGCATAATGGGTCTCAGTATCAAAGAGGTTGCAACTCTAGTAATACACTACATGCTCTTAAACATTATCATCATATTGAACCAGCACCATACCAATAGTGTTGTCGATAGCAGCCAAATATAGACAGTAGTCACGGTGATAATTGGGAGGATGAAGTAGCAGAGCATTAATGAGGGCTTGTTTCAATGCATTGAAAGAGCTATGAGCAATTTCATCCCATAAGAATGGGATTCCCTTTTTCAATAAGCACGTAAAGCCTTTGGTAGGCTCAGTGGAATTTAACACGAAGCAGTGGAGGAAATTGGATTTCCCCTGCAAACTCTGTAGTTGATGAACATAAGAGGGAGGAGGTAAATTGATGATTGCCTCAACTTTAAGAGGATCGATGTGAATGCCTTCTTTGCACACCATGAAACCAAGGATCCAACCACATTCGACGTATAAGACACACTTATGAGGATTCAACCTGATATTATAGTGTCGACAATAAAGGAAGATATCCCTAAGGTGTTCCGGGTGATCTCAACATTTCGCAGTATGAGCAAGAATATCGTCGAGATATAGCTAAACTATGTTCTTGATGTCATGAAAAGAATACGACATAGCTCGTTGGAAGGTGGCCCCGACATTCTTCAAGCCAAAAGTGAGCTTTTTATACACAAATGTCCCCCATGGACAGATAAACGTGGTTTTGTATTGATCAGCTGGAGCAATGTTAATTTGGTTATAGCCCGAGAAACCATCCACAAAGGAAAAAATGTCACTCCCAGCACATTCATCAATGATTTGGTCGATAAAAGGAGTGGGGTATTTGTCCTTAGGAAAGGCTCGATTGATGTCACAGTAATCAACACAAACCCAAATGGTCCCTTGCTTCTAATTGACATGAGCAATATTTGAGACCCAATTTGTCAATGGTATAGGGTAAATAAAACCAACTTTTAGAAGTTTTTCAACTTCACCCTTTATGGCATCAACCTTTCTCGGGTGCACAGGACGAAGTCATTGACAAATAGGCTTCGAATCCGGATAGGTGGGAATTTTGTGCACAATGATACTCAGAACAATACTAGGAATTTCTTCGTACGACCATGCAAAGACATCGCGGAATTATTGAAAAAGTTTAGTATAGATCTTAATCTCATCGGGAGAACAAGATGCACCAATATGAACATTCTCAACAATCCCCGGTTTGATAGAGATGTCGATCAGAATGGTTGGAGTGATATTTCACATGTTTCCTTAAGACAACACTTCGTCAATCAAAGTCTGACTCTGAATTGGGTCAATCGGTAATGGTGAAGCATGGGATTCCAGACAAGCGTATATGTCACCTGGGATTGGGAGAAACGAGGAATGATGATGTCCATTATCCCACAGATTTTCTTCAGGAGACATTACCTCCACGATACTCTAGGAAAGTATCATTCAAGGGATCATCAGAGTCCCAAGAACCAAACCAGGGAGACTGCGCATAAGTGTGCAGAGAGGAAACCAAATGAGTGTTGGTTTTGGATGCAGCCTCAGAAGTCGTGAGAATAATTTGATACATTTTATCAATTAGGCTTAGAGGCATAACACCACTAAAACTCTCGAGTTGGTCGATATTGGGAACAATCCATGGATTGTGACCAGATGAAATCATATTGACGGAGGTGACATTCAGAGGTAGAAGCAGAAAAACTCCCATAAGGGACGAATCTTTGAACAGACCCATCCTGATGTTCTCATAAGGAGTAGTGGTCTTCCCAACATACAAAATGTTGCCTGTTGAAGAATCAGTGGGGAAGAAATCCAACTGATCGACAGTCACTATCTTCCCTTTTGTTGGTCGGATAAATCGATCTTGCGGACAAGACCAATCTCCCTAGTATCAGAAGATAGTCTAGCAAAAAACAGACAATTAAATCTATCTTTCTCTAGATATATCACGATTTACAAGTAAATGCTACAAAGGTGTTACGATCCTACCTTGATCCAATGCTTGTTTTTAGTAGTCGTCCTTCAGTCACCCGAAAGAGTTATCTTTGAAGATCTGCAATCACAAACAAACAAACATCAAATAGCACCTACATAGCATATATTCATAAATCATATCTATTATGGTGATCAAGGAATCCATAAAATAAACAATCAATTGACAGCTTATTGAGAAAAACAAACTTATTTGTATTAACTTTGAAATAGTAGAAGAACCTTACAACCTTTTCAGCCTTGATGTTGAACAGGTCTTCTCGGGGTCCGAAGTAGGAATTTCCTTTACTCTGACAAGCCTTTCACTCTTCTAACCAAGATACATACAAGTATGTTATCTTTCCTCATAAAATCTCAGCTAAAGGAGACTAAGTTCCAACAACACTTTACCTCGAATAACACTAAAGCTTGAACTCATCAATTGTTTTGTCCCTTAGTAACCCTTTGAGGCTGCCCTATGCCTCTTTTTATAGTGCAAAATAGGAGGTTATAGTTCCACCTATGAAGGGATAGAATCCTCCTTCAAAGGGATAAGCTCCTCACATCAAGGGGTTAGCTCCTTAAGGCATGGGATACATGAACCTGAAAAGAGCGAACTTGCCACCGCAAGATTCCTACCAAAATCTTCTAGAAATGACTGAAAGTGAGCTTTTTAGAGTTTATTTGCACCTTTTTAATCTTTTACAGGGGTCTACACCCTTAACACAGATAAAGTGTGGTCAGGTATGCAGGAGACATGACTATTAGGTGCAGGATTGTAGGTAAGATAAAGAGAAAGTGCGATACCAGAGATTTAGAGACTTTTGAGAGCTTTTCTTTTATTTTCAAGGCTTGATATGAGAAACTGATGTTTTAGACTTGCAAAGGAGGAAATTATGAGTGATAATGAGCTCATACAGATAGCAAAATGTCAAGGTGACAATTTTCAGTGCAACACCTTGAGGAGGGAAAGAGAGGACACCGAAAAGGGTGGAGACCATGCAAACCATAGCATTTTTCCAACTACATCCAAGAAGGATATTATAGTTCAAGTTGGAGTTGACCACTTCAACTTCCATGGTTACCTTTTTCCCCTCTAACAGGATGGGAAATGCCTTGAGAATATTGTGCAGCCGAGAACCTCTACCATCCAAAGCTTCTAAGTTATTCGGGGACTGACTCAATGGGGGAGATTCGACGGCTTTCCAACATGCAACAAACATAATTTAGGTTGAATCACCTAGTTTATCAATGATATTCCAATGAATATTATTTCCCATAATGGTAACTTGAATCAGAAAAGCTACCTGAGATGGGAGGTGAGGAACGAAATCCTCGAGATCAAAAGTAATCAGATTAGAATCTACAGGGCCAATCCCTCCAATAGCGGAGAGTAGTGCCTTCCATTGTGATGGGCACAACTGAAGGACCTCCAAAGTTGACATCGTTGAAGGCACTTGCACCAGATCTTCTACAATATTATAGTGTTGTGCTACTCTCTCATTCGGATTATAAGACAATTTCTAAAGAACACCTTTTGGGGGTGGTCAGATAATGGAGTCACTACTTGGTCTCTCAATCTGGAGAGGACCAGAGGTAGGGGGCATGGAAGAGGAAGGGTGATCTATAAATTCTAATTCCATAGGAGCCTTGGACGGATTGGGGTAATCTTTCATTCTTGTGTTAATGGCAATATATTACGTTCCAACCATGAAAACGTAAGAGCTTCCAGATGATTGAACTTGATCTACCATTTGCGTCTATTGATAAAGGAAAGGTTCTTTCAAAATGGCCAGAGTCCTGAGTGCACCCTTCAGAATACAGGTAACTTCAGCACGCTGAGGACAATCCTTGGTGTAATGATCATCATCACATATCAGACAAGGATATTTGGGCTTACGTGTTGAAGAATCGTTAGCATATGACTTCTTTGGATCTTTTTTAGCGTTTTCGGATTTAGACTTGCCTTTACCCTTTTTCTTACCTTTCAAGGATTTATATACTACAGTAGATTGAACAACATTTACCTCTAATGTTTTACCGAGATTCTTATGGTTATTGGAAGGAGTAGTGGGTGCATCAGCAGTAGTGGATTTAGAATTCGAAGAAGTTTTAGGTGCAGTACTGTCAGTATTAGCCATTATCCCAATAACACCATCCACTAGAGGCGTAATAGGAGACTGAGATTACGTTGGATCAGTCAAAGGTCGTGGAACATTAGGTAATTACTAATATAGAGTCTTAGAATGGGGATAAACCAAATCAAGGTATTGAGCTCTGGAAATGACCTCCTCTTCCATGACACACCCACCCATGGCAATATCTTTAGCAATCTTAGGAACGAATGATTTCGTAAACCATTCAGTCAATAGCTTATCAGCGATCTCAAATTTGATGAGGCGACGACAACGTTTCCATTCATGGATGTGATCCGAAATATGCGTAGCAGTTGACTGCTTCAGCAAAGTGAGAATATGGGTGATAGTTTCATATCGGGCAGGTAGCTGGAAGTGAGTGAGGAAATCAATAGCCAAGGAATTGAAATCAAATAAAATTCCTCGAGGGAGCTCAATATACCACTTGGCCATAGTACCAGTCAAAGTACACTGGAAAATATGAAGACGAATATAATCGTCTACCCAATAATTAGAGGAAAACCACAAGTGGTATGTCATAACATGGGTTTGCGAGTCTTCCCTAGATATTCCTTCGAACTTTGGACAATCTCCTAGAATCTTAGTTGGAATTGGCAGCTAATGAAACTGATGCTGGATGGGGTCATTTGTGAGCTTTGACACATCCAAAAATTCCAACGTAGATAGAAATGGAAAGGGCAGATGGTGAGGAAAAAAATGTCGGGGGTTCCAACCTGATTGATACAGATTCTGCCCCCAATAGGTCGGATTCTATCTCAGATACATATATTGTCCCCATGGCTGGTAAGGACCTTGCTGCAGATATTTTTGGTAGGGACCTTGCTGGGGTTCTTGATAAGACCCCTATGGGAACTGAGGTTGTGGATTCTATTGGACATAGGAGTAAGGCCCTTGCTGAACATAAGGTTCAGTTTATGATCCTTGCTGAACATAGGGTATAGCCTAAGGTCCCTGCTAAACATAAGGGTATAACCTGTGGTCCTTTCTAAACATAGGGTCTAGCTTGAGGTCCTAATTGGGCTTGCTGGTACTGAGGAATATGTTGATATGAAGCACCAAGCTGAGGCCCAGACTGGGGTTACTGGTACTGATCTTGAGGAAATGGTTGGTATTGAACACCAAACTGATGGGGGGAAGGACCAGATTGACCCAGAAGGAGATTCATACCATCTTGGGTGTAAGAAACAAACTGAGGATTAGTCGCAACAACACTCACCGAAGGCTAGGGCTGTTGGACGTACTGTTGAAATATGTTCGGTTGAGGAACATACTGATATTGTATGTTCGGTCGTTGAACATAAGGAATGTTAGCTTGTTGAACATGTGGATGTGATACATTCAGTTGCTAAAGGGGCTGCTGAACCTAATAATATTGAACATGAGGGTGTGATGCCCCAAGAATAGACCCAGAACTCAGTTTCCCCCATCCAACAGGGGAGGTACATAAAGAGGGTTAGACTGCACCCTATGCATGGATGAAAATGTGTATTTCCCAGAGGTGGAACTACAGTAATCGTATATGGTGAATA
Source organism: Pinus albicaulis (assembly GCA_034641835.2). Taxonomy (NCBI): domain Eukaryota; kingdom Viridiplantae; phylum Streptophyta; class Pinopsida; order Pinales; family Pinaceae; genus Pinus; species Pinus albicaulis. The sequence goes on from CM076578.1 coordinate 752,225,529, forward strand.
GGGGACGGAGGATCTTATTAGCACAGTCATTTGACCAATGGTGATCGTAGGTTGAACAACAGGTTGAGACACAGCAGCCACATTTGAAAATAATTGGCTGAAATACAGAGGAATATTTGTTAACCAAACGGGATCTAGAAATAAAGGTATGCGATTGGAAGCTCAAAAAATAAGGTTTCCCAAAGAGTGATAACCATGTGGAAGCATGGACACAACATGACTGAAAGGTATTTCGGTTCCACTGCCTGAATCATGAGGTGTGGAAATGAACAACTCTCTTTCGGAGGGGAACATCGATGAAGCAACTTCTGGGATACAAGAAGGAGTGGTTTCCAGAAGAGTGCCTTGAGGAGTGCTCACAAGTGGAACATCATCAATATTGGATTCCATTTCATCAAGAAATAACCATCGGCCAGTAGAGAAAGATGCTACTGGAGAAGCGCGAAAGGGGATTCCAGGTTGATCAAAAGCACTATAACGTTGTTGAGGTGAGACAATAATCGGATCAAAGAATGGATAGGAAGGAAAGGCTGAGAAATGTTCAGATGTTTCAGGGCTTTCTGGATTAGAGTCTTCCGATTTCGTCCAAGGAGAATCATCAGGCGGTGGTCAAGATGATATGGGTTGAACTCTAGTGACAATCCCAAGTCCCTCACCTTACACTTCAAGGGGTCCAACTGGAAACTGAGGGACCTCAGGAGGAGGTTCTTGAGATCTGTTAGAGGAGGGAATGGATGAATTTGATGATTTAGACATGATGGCCTTTCAAAATAATATCTAATAAGGAAGAGGTGAACAAATTCACAATTTACCAATAAATAATGAGGCTGGAGAACTGCACAGGTAAAATGTTTTCATGGGAAGTTACTTTTAGAATTAACATAAATAAATAAAAATGGGTGTGCTATGCATAAATGTTTACCAAGTATCCATGAACTGCAATATATACCTTGGTGATAAATTATAGAAAAATGACCAAGGACTTAATGTGCGGTAGCCAATCTCCCTGAATGTTGTGTTTGGTGTATCATGTTTAGAAGATGACCAACTTGGTTACCTATGGCAGGCTTAAAACCTAGTGGTGTCTCCCCAAATATACACAATGATATGTGGGAGTCTAGTCTATAGTAGTGTTACCTAATGCGTAACCATTCGATGATAGCACCCCAAATATACTTATCATAGATCAATATACTTCCATACGTGGGATGAGATATCACCCTCGGGTTGTAATGGAGACGGTTAACGAAAAATCCTACATTTTACGACATCAAAGCATGTCTCTAACCTATACCACTAAATATTCTCGTTAGTTCTAATGCTCCTTAAGGTAAATTGGGTTCATTTTAAGTTTATATTGATTAAAGTTCCAATTTCAAGGCTCAAAACGAGTGTCGCATGAATCCTTATAGTGCAGACTAAATGCAAAAAAGAAATTTTTCCATTTTGATGAAGCCTAAACTATTTAGGGAAGAGAGATAAGAAAAAATACAATCAATGCAGCAACAATAATGCCCCCCAAACTAGTTCAAAGCTACGAAGTGCAATTCTTTCAATCGAATTCACTTTTCCCAAACAAATGCAACTTATTGAAAAATGATTTTTTTTTTCACTAATATGCACAAATAATATTTTTTTTTGTATTTCACTTTGAAATGTAATCAAAATCAAAAAAAACAAATGAAAGAAAAAATGCAAATCCTTTCACTTTTCTTTCAATCAAAAAAAACAAAAATCGCTTAAATAATGCACAAATGAAATGCTTTTCACTCTTTTTAAAACAATAAAGATAATATAAACCAAAACTAAAATGAAAATCACTTCCAATTTCTTTTGAATTTAGACAAAAAACACACTCTTCTAGACTTGCGAGTCAAACAATTTGTGATCCTATGTTCGACACTAAACCAAAGGGAATATCGGAGACACAATGATGACCAAAGCATACAACAAATCACTTCGAATCAAGTCAAGAACAATGCAAGAAAGGGTGTTTGAAATGGTGAAGAATTCCCAAACTTACAAACAAATCAAAGAGATGAAAAAGAATCACTTAGAGAAGACAAGTAATTTAAACACACAATAAGGAGATCATTGAGATCCTACAGACTTCCTTCAAGGGCCAGGACACACTGGAAAATCAAAAGGGAAATTCAAATTTTCCTAGGTTTGAGATCAACTTCTATGTTAAGCATAAGGTTGTGAAAGGAAAATCAGCATGGTTGTACTATATAGAACAGTGCTGCTAGTGCTACTGTGCAAACAGAAAGCACGTTGGTCACTAAAAATAAGGAAAAATAAAAAGAGTTTCACAAAAACACTAGACCTGACATAGTGAAGTAACTATCAATCCTTACACAAGCTGAAAGAGGCCTAAGTTGATTTATATTTCAAAATTTGGTGAAACTGATCCAAGATCAGTTCAGGGAAGGAAGACTAAGAGGGTAAGATCCCTAGTGGAGTCACAAGTTTTGTTGTCAAGATAAATCCCCTCTGTAGACAGAGGTGATCTCTCTAGCCCTAGAGTGGTTCTAGCAACACAAGATTCTTTCTAATGAAAAACTCTCTTAACTAATGTTTACAATGCGACGAGAAAAGAGACATAAATACCTTTTTCCCAATGCTATGCTTGATTCCATTGATGGTGACCTTGATCCACGATCCTTGTAGGCCTTCTCCTTGCTACTGATGGCATGTGAATAATTGAGGATGATCAAGAGACAACATCAAATGTAATATAATACATAATAAACGTAAAAATTAGCTATTTAGCAGATCAAGGAGTACCAGAATATTTTCATAAACATTTAGACAAATATAGAAAGAAAACATCGGATGTTATTATTGATAAATACGAAAGGAGATATTACAACCTAGGCCTTGATGTTGGAGGTGTCCTTTGGTGAAAATCTGAGTCCTTCATCAAATCTCAAAAGCATTCCTTCTCCTAAACACTTAATGCTTTATCATAATGCTAGCATGCAAAGGGATGAGAGTTCAAACGAATCTAACAATGATTAACCAAACTCTAAACTTAAGGGAATGGGGGATGTGAATTTATAAGAAGGGAGAATAGATTGGGAGCCCATGAAAGGAGGAGGAAGGCCCACTTTCTAAGGGATGAACCCCCACTTTCTAAGGGATGAACCCCCATGGATGAGATCAAAGCTCTAAAATCAGAGATCTTGACCTTATCACCATCGTTTAACAACCAACTCACCGATCTTGAGCTTCTAGAGGTCAAATCTTCTCCTCCATTTGAGGAAACAGTGCCAGAAAGGAGATAAGCATGGTTTTTCAGGAAATTATGGCACTGACAGTGCTAATCCAGAACCGTGAAAAGGACATCAGCGTGGTCATGGCACCAGGAAGAGCGCTGACCTGGGAAAATAGGAATTTGACCAAGTTTATTCAGTAATCTTCCAAGGCGGTCTTCTTTGGATCTTCAAGGGGATATGTTAACATATTTCTTGATGGTGGAAACATTACACAGGATCTGTCATGGGGAATTTTAGGATCAGGGACGGGAAAATGATCATCGTAAAAAATTACTATGTAACAAGGGGGAGCTTAAAAGGGTGGAAAAGGATTTGGATACTACCCAGAGAAGCCTAGCGCATAAAGAAAAACAACTTGAGATCGCTAGGACCAACACAAACATCATCAGTAAGAACCTACAATCAACAAACTAGTAGATCTTTGAGCTAAAAGGAAATTTGAAAGGAAACATGTATCTACTGCAAGCCAAGCAACTTGCTTGGGATGAGATCATAAAAGAGATGAGAAATGTAACACCCTCTTCCCACATCTACCCAAGTAACCAACCAACCGGGGTAAACATGTGACGAGAGGCTACCATATGGGATTAAACCTCCTAGGTGACCTTAAGGAATTGGAACCGATGGAAACACATCATAAAAACCTTGTACATCATCAATGACACCCCCAAGAGCTAACCCAACCTTTCAGGCCTCTTACCCCTAGGTCACACTAACATTTTGGCCTCTTTGAGCCATATCCACAGGCATAACACTACATCCATATGATCAAGAGGCTATATCCCTAGGCATAACACTGCATTCCTGTGACCAAGAGGCTATATCCCTAGGAATAACACTACATGACTATGGATAGGGCCCCAAATGTTCAATTTTGTGTCTACGGCTCTGATATTTGAGCCACCTTTTCAGGCCTAGGTCACTGCCCAGAACTTCATGAAAACTTAAGGGATGATAAATAAAAATAGGATAATGATAAAGAAGCAATCACATCAACAAGAACTCATCTGGACCCCCCCTATCCATGGCAGGCATTTTTTCAAACATGTCACAAACATCGAATCTACAGGTGTAAACAAAAAATTTAAGCATAGGAGTCTCATAATTATCTAAGGATCACTAAGAAGCATTGATACATTACATGATTAGCTATAATAAAATCTATTTAACCATAGATACATTGTGCATTCATTCACTTAAAAACATGGGTAGAGCCATATATCATCATCGTCAAAATACATGCTTATAACCAGCATAATAACAACAGGAATATCATGAATACAAAAATATTAGAATCCACATAATAACCAGTACATTTATAGATCAAATACCAAAGGAGTGAGCTCTTCATTAATGAATGTAAAAACCAACTAGAGATGGGACTTTCACGTTCCCCTCGACCATAGATTGGCTGAGCCAAGTCTCACTTTAGCTAATCACCCTTGTCCCATATTCCTAGCATGAATGTGGGATCCCATCAAAAACATCAATCACAACCAACCCAGGGCTTTCAAAGGCCAAACCGCTTCAACCCTTAACCAGTGATTCCACCTCATAGTTGGACATCACAACCATCATGGATTGGTCTCTATCCAAGTTGTTCAAGGGCTCCAGAGTGTTTGTTCAAACAAGGGCTTCCAGAACTAGTAACTCAACCCCAATTGTTACAATGCTTCCATATTTTTTGTCCAACCAGGGCTTCTAGGACTAGTAACTCAACCCACCTAGGACTTCTAGATAGTTTTTCCAACCAAGGCTTCCATGACTAGTAACTCAACCCATATTTTTCCATCGAGATTCTAGAGAATTTTTCCAGTCAAGGCTTATAGGAACTAATAACTCAACCCACAGCTAAGGAATCATGAGAACCAACCAAAAAAAAATTAATGGAAATAAACCCACAACACCATGGCTATCCAGGAAATGGCAAGGCTAGGAAAATTCAATGTCACTCCAGGAAATCCTCCATGCCAATGATAGATCATAATCAAGAAACCACATGAAATACCATGCATGCCAAATCTAGTGAGGAAAACATACATGCAACTCAGTACCTACACTTTCCTTCTCTTCCTTTGCCTTCTTGCTCCAAATCACCAAGTATCCACACTCTCCAAGAGTGATCCAAGAAAAATCTAAGTAGCCAAGAGCATGAGAAAGAGAGAGAATAATAAGAGCTCAAAATTTCACTGACTAAATATTTGAGCCAAAATCTCACCCATTGATCCTCAGAAACATTTTTATTAATGAGGCCTCTATTTTCTTCATTTTCCATTATTTTCCTTCATTTTCCTTCTCACATGCAACCTGTGACCTTTCACCTTCCTTTTCTCCTAATTTCCATTATTTTCAAAAATAAAATTCCAATTAATGCTTCATGCGTTTCCAAAGCCTTTTCCATTTCCTTTGCCAATTTCCTTTAACCATAATAACCGAAATGAACACCCACTAGGATGTCTTGCCCAATATTCAGCTTGGAATATGTGTCCCATCAACTATGGTCTTATATATTTTTTATGGATTTTTACCATGGTTGTTACAAAACCCTCCCCCTTGGGGGAACAACTTCCTTGGTGCTCAACAAAACCTACAAGCAACAAACTGTTAAAACAAAACATACTTCCTATGCAGCTTTATAACACAACTCATTGCAGTATTTACAATCAATAACTTGCTCAAAATAAAAATCATCATGAAAATCATACTATGTGCTAGAGCTTTATAACACAACTCATTACTGTAATTACAATAATATATGCATATACGCATTTTCTCAACCAGAAGATAAAAGGATATGATCATCGTATCAACAACAAGGGAATCTAGAGGCTCACACCTCCACCCTCAAAGTAGTACCAGCATTCGCCTCCTTCCCAGGAAGTCCATAATCCACTGCCAAAGTCAAAGATGCATCTAATGTCCAGCGTTACAATCCTATGCCATTGTACCCTCAATTAACAGTTACCGACTCATTGTCCAGGGCACACTCCTAATGTGCATCTGATTCCATCTAGCAATGCTAATGACAAAAAAAAATCCATCCCTAAGATTCCCTTCTCTACTACATAGTCCCTCGGGAAATCTGGTCACCCCCTGCTGTGCAGTCACTCACCTTCCAAGTTCCGTTGGCACCCCCATCTCGGGTAGTCCATTCCTTTGCAAGGCTTCCTCACATCGGAAGATACAAAAACCAAGGCATATACCTACCTCAAAACCATTATACCGATCATAGCATGCTCATGGAAATCAATGGAAAATATAGGGTATCAGTGTCCCACAATGTCCCTGCTCCTGAAGTGCTTTATGAGCATATTGTTGCATGTTCCAATTCCTTTGTTGATGTTGCTAGTTCTTGTAGTGGATTCAACCACCCAATCGGGAATTTCCATGCTTCCTATACCAAGCACATAACTTCCATTAGATTCAAAATAAATTGAAATAACTTCAAATCATACCTCATTTGTAGCTTGTCAATAAGGTACACTTGCACTTATGTTTACTTCATGTCACATAAGTCATACTAGTTGTTTGATAAAATAATCATGTATAAACATATCACATCTGGTTAGCTCAAAACAAAACCATTATAGGTCAAAATCATAAATCACATGCAATCGTCATAAATTATAATCATAAACCACATGTAATCATCATAATTCAGAATCATAGATCACATGCATAATATAACTAAAATAAAATATCGATACTTATCCTTCATCTATCCTTACTTATGCCTTTATTCTTTCTGTACACACACTGGATCGGTTGCCACACCCGACAAGCACCCAATGCATTTTCTTCTCTTCAGTCACGTACACATACACATAGTTTACATCACAACATGTACACCCACATACCACATATTGTACATCATATAATACATACACACACACCGACATATGACACATACATCTACACACGATGTAAAATACAACACAATACATACGCCTACATCAACATACAACACATACACCTACACATGGTGTACAATAAAACACAATACATACGCCTACATCGGCATACAACACTTACACCTACAACCGGTCTACAATAAAACACAAAATACATACACCTATACAGAGTACAACACAAAAAATACACATGTCACAATACCACAACTACACCATGCATATACAGAGTACCGCATGCTTGCAACACAACATGTATGATATGCACACAATACCACATGTATACTAGTACCGTATGCATAACATGTACACAATACCACCTGTACATAGCACCACCTGCACAACATGTGCACAACATCGCATGTACATGACACCACTTGCACAACGTGTACACAACGCCAAATGTACAATGCACCACCTATACAATGTGTACACAATACCAAATGTACATAACACCACATGCACGATGTGTACACGACATCACATGTACACAACACCATATGCACAACATGCACACAACACCACCTATACACAGCACCATATGTACAACATGTACACAACACCACATGCACACAACACCATGTTTACAATCATGCACCCAACACCCTATGTACATATACACTACAAGAAAAAATCACATTAGTGAGGGATGAAAATGGTCACCATAAGCTCATTGGTGAGGGCCAAAAGAGCCTTCGTCACCAAAGGTGGCGTCGCTGAAAGTATAGGTGTTGTGGTGACATTCAAGGTCCATCACCAATAATGATTTATAGTGACAGATAGTGACCGTCACCATTTCATATGAGCAATGGTGATGGACAATAGCCTCTGTCACCAAAGGTGGCGTCGCCGAAAGTATGTGTTGTGGTGACATTCAAGGTCCGTCACGAATATTGATTATAATGATGGACAGTGACTGCCACCATTTCATATGAACAACAATGATTTTTTGTGATGGACCTTTCATTGCCATCATTATTGGTGCATATATATGGCGACGTTCATTTATTGTCACCATAAACTCGTTGGTGACATCAAGGTCTGTCACGAATAATGACTATAATGAAAAATAGTGGCCCTCACCATTTCATATCAACAACAACGATTTATGGTGACGGGCCTTTAATGATCGTCACTATTGATGTGTATATATGGTGTCATTCGTTGACCATCACCATTTCATATTTTGGTAAGGGTCAAAAAATGTCACCATAAGCTCATTAATGATGGTCAAAAGAGCATCCGTCACCAAAAATTGATCTTCATCATTCCCTATGAATATCAGGGCACGATGGAATCGAACCACCAACCTCCTTCTTGTAAAGCAGGTGCTCTTCCATTGAGCTAGCAACCTTTAAAGAATTAGATTTTAAACTAGCAATTTCCCCTAAAGGTGTGAAGATACACCAAAGGAATAAGAACTAGGAAAATTGAAAGAATTCAGTGTCCTTGCTCCTATTTTTATTATACGACACTCTACAAAGCATGATCTTGATCTATGATGTATTTGTGCCAAGTGGTTCTAATTTAATAGTAAAAATTATATTCAGATAAAATAAATGAATAACTGAGAGGCCTTATGGGCTAATTTTTAGTCCTTACACCAAACTCTCTTAATATTCAAGTTTATGGAACAAATCGTTCAAAGTTCAAACTAAAGTAGATTTTAAATGGAAAGACTAAAACCAGCTAAGTAGTTTACAAGTTAACATTTTGGATATAAATTATGTTCAATTTATATGACAAGTTATGCCATAACCTTGAAACTAGTTTCTTAGCTAAGAGACTTTCTCAAGTCAAGAATGACAAGAAAGATAGTCACGGAAAGCAAAAGTCTCTTGTTTTTTCTAATGAGTGTGCATGTAACTTGATAAAGGTTGTATGAGAGTATCAAACGATAAATAGTTTCACTAAAACATGGAAATGACAAAGTCTTGTTAAGCAACAAAAGTTTAGTTGAATATATGAAAGCATTGAGCTAAATGATATAATTAAACTAAAAATAACTGCAAAAAAATGAAATTGCCATCATATACCATCTAGTTTGGTTAGTTCTTCAGAAAGAGAAAGTGCAATTGCATGATCCAGCTCCCCACCTTGATTCTGTAATGGACCATTCTGAACAAAAATGTCCACATACAACAATCAATGTTATCGTATTGGTAATAATTTTGATATAATCCATCAAAGCATGTACTATGTAGGAGAATGACTGGAAAGCACAACTAGAAATTTGAATCACAACATAACAATATAAAAGAACATGCAGCAGGAAAGGAACAACTCTATAGTTTGAGAAATATGAACAATCCATGAACCTGTTCTGATATATTGATATAGATAATGAAATAGAAATCTAGATTTATGAAATTCAAGTATCACACAACAATGTCCTGAACAAATATCAATATGTAAAATATTATTTTTTGCATTTGGATTTACCTTGCAAACCCTTAGGAAAAAATTTCCACAGAAACAGCCAATAAACATAACAACATGGACCTCAGGAGCAATTTTGTAGGGGATAAAATATGAAGGTAAAGCACTAGAGAAGTATTCAAAGAAAATGATGAAAAGTGTATCTAGAAAGAACTGAGAATCCTCTGAAGTAAACCGCACATTTATCATCATGACTAGTACACTTGCAAAAAAATATCAACATAAATTATGAACTATTCCACCAAAAAATAGTGAATTTTTCCACTAAAATACAGTTTCAAATTAATCACTAGCATGAAGCTAAATTTGTTAGAGCTAACAGATAGAAGATTGAAGTTTAAAAGACAATACACTTTCATGAATTAGGGATTACCATGGCATTAGAGGGCACATGCCAAATTACATTATCATCTCCAAATGCACCCTTACGTAGTGTCCATCTGACACTTTGTGACTTGAACCTTTGAAAGGCTTACTCAACCACTTCATCATTAAAGATTTGTTATGAGTATGATGGTACAATGTGACATGCATGTCCCAAATAACATGAGCCAACAATGAAAACCATAATTAAATTATTAATGCCTTATTAATTTAATCCTTGAAAAGACAAAAAAACATGAATCCAACAAAGAAAATGATAAGGTTCTCGTTAACCAACTATTATATTTACAGATATGGCAAAATTGTTGATTGGTTGTTTCAAAATTTAAAGTATTTTACTTATTCTCTCAAACATATGAAAAGACACTAAAATTACCAAGGTCATATTTCAACATAAATCTTGCAGAAAATTAGATTGCCACTATGAAGATATTATTACAAAAATCTTACATAAAATCAGATTGCAACTATGAAGATATTATTACAAAAATCTTGCAGAAAATCAGATTGCAACTATGAAGATATTGTTCTAAATTTTAAAAGTTATACTAATAAAACCCATCTTCAACAGGACTTAACATTTTATATCATATTAGACAATTTTTGAGTCAGGGAACAAGTACAAGGTTCGGAGTTAAAATATTTGCGTCAAGGACAAGGAGATATCATATGCAACTTTCTGAGTTGTGGTTTTTCACTAGAGAACATATTCTTGAGTCTTAAACCAGTACTTAATGAGGGAATTCTGGAAATAAATGGGTACAAAATGTGAATTCATCCCTCATGAGTCATCGCAACCCACAGACAACTCCTGAGGCTTTAAAACCACTGCAGATGCACCCATCACACTACGTTTTTAGGTTGAATTGTCCACACCTGAGGCTTTTCAAGTTGCATCCACTGCAGCTGCACCCATCACACCACCTTTTTAGGTTGAATTTTCCACATGTCCTAATCCACAAAAGATGTAGTTGAATAGTCCGTTGTGCTGAATTGCACAACTTTTGCCCAAAATTTACCATAAGTTCTTGTGTGTGATGAGTGCACCAGATATTTATCATGGGAGCCACAAAACCTGCAAACACAATTATCCATGAAGTCTAGAATGGGGAGGATGTAACTGGCAAGAACAAAGTTGGGAAAAATGCTCCCTTGCAATGAAATTCCAGATGAGACTTGTCATTAACAGAGAGCTATTCTTATCAAAATATTCTAAGAGAAACATGTTTTAAAGCTAAATGGATACAATTCATTAACCACCCTACCATCCTACTGTTTCATATCACCTTGAGCACCCCCCAACACAGTGACTCCCTTGGTATAAAAGGCCAAATAGCTAAATAAGTTTGTTCAAAAATGTAAAAACAACATCCAGATATGGGAAGAATACACCAATGCCCAACAGGCTTAGGAATAGTAGTTGCGAGCAAGGAGTTTCACACCTTTGGTCAAGATTCTGTTCTCACAGGCTTCACCCATGGGGGATAGGAAGGGATTGAAATTGCGGCATTGGGATGTGATGAACCATGTGCATATATTGCAGCTTGTGACGTGATTTCTCTTCGTGAGACAATTTTTGATCAGTACAAAAAACGTATATATTCCTGGAATATGATCTAACTATGAATATGGAAGTGTTCAAATATCTTATTGAGGACATTATATTTGTGAAAATTTGGAATTCAAATATTTAAAATAACATAATTTATGGGAGTGACAAGGTATGAAAGGTAGTGGTAAGCTGGAAATCAAATCTGAAATAACATAATTCCAAAATAAATTAGGGTTTACAGTGTCTCCACCAAAGATACTCTGACATGGAGGTTTTTCTCATGGTTATTTTAGATTGTTGGAGAATCTTTGGTGGAGCTACGGTTTCTCTTGGTTTTCCCTATCTAGGGTTTTTGAAAGCATGGAGAATTATATGATAGGTTGTGATTGTGTTCATGGGTTTCATTTATTCTTTATATATATGAAGTTTTTCGGTGAATGCTCCAACAAATCCTAACACCTTAAGACAAAAACACATAAACTACAAAGAAGATTTAATGAGAGAGAGAGAGAGAGAGAGTAGCACTGCTCTTACATCCCTAACCCAAGTATGAAAAGGAATATGCACAAGTGCATGATCGACTATAATAACAACTCACTCCTTCCTCTATTTATATGAGAGGTAAAGGGGCTTTACAATAACAAGTGGACCTAGTCCACTACAAGCAAAATTGAAAGACGCATTTAGGTCCACCCATATGAAGAACTCTACTCTACATGACATGTGTCATCATCAAAGGTGACAGTGATTAAGTAAGCCCTCTGTTGCATGAGCACTACTCCCCAAGGTCCACCGATCCTCCAAAGGTCCCAAGATCCAATGCATCTCTTAGGTCATGTGTCTCCTTAAGGACAATGCATATCCAAGGTAATGTGTCACCTTAAGGACTCCCACACCTACATATCCACTCCCTCAACCAAGAGTTCACATTTCAAGGGATTTTGTGTGCTCATGTTGATTTTGGGATGTCTTTGTCATGGTGAAATACCCAACTCTACTCCAAGCACACAAACTCCCTTCATGCATCAACAACATGAAGTCACCAAGCTCCATAATAATCCAACACTTCGAAGAAGAATGTCTTTAAAACATCCAAACAAGGTCTAGCAGCAAACAGTAAACCACCTCCAATGTCCAAGTCCATCAATGTAAAATTCATGCTATTATTATTTCAAGAATATTTCTCTTTTATCCAACATGATGACCCACTATGTGCACTATTTGTAGGGAATCTTCTGGATTTTTCTGCTTCAATGTGTTGATGCACTATGTGCATTGGTCAACAACTCCATTTAGTCAAGGAACTCTTCTAAAGTTCTTTCCAAGTTTCATTTCTCTTTCCTGTCATCAAGCAAATTGGAGAAACTAGAAAGAATTCCATTAACTGTCGTCCATCTAGTTGTTTCCTAAACAAGTGCCTATTGCTTAAAGAAAGTAGGAAACCATCATGAAACATGACTATAGCCACATAGTTTCAGTAGCTATAATCTGACAATGTTATTGAAAACATTGTTAGATTTGTTCCATAAAAGAGCACCTAGTCCCAAACAACAGAAAATGTTCGTGGAGAATGGCTTGTTTCACTATCGTTGAGCTTGACTGTAAACACTGACAGGTTTTTGAGCCAATAAAGTCCCTGGAGAAAAACGGTGATGGTTTCTCTCTAAAACATATGCAGATAAAGATACAAGATACGAGTATAGGACTTAAGTAGTTTCATGACTACCGCTCGACTTGTAACTGTTTGGTTTTTTTGTCTGCTTTATTTTTTATATTTCAAATATAGTTTTGGAATTTTTGGATTTCAAATTTCAGTTATAATAGTAGAATTTTGGGTTGCCTCACATCATTGGTATTAGAACCTCAATTAATAGCAGATTCATATTATATTTTTCGCTACAGTTCAGATTAGTTACTAATGTTCACCATGTTAGGGTCTCGTGATTTGGCAGATTGGTAGACCAAATGCACAGGGTAACATGGAACCAGTCTTTGGATTCCTAGGACCTAGCCTTCCTGGACTCAAAGAGGGCTCTCTCTATTAGATGCAAAGGATGTGTTCTTGTTTGCTTTAGATGGTTGATTTTAGGCTATTTGTTAAGTGTAGGGTTTGTTTTTTGTTTTGGTTGGGTAAGATGAACAGGTAGAATAGGTGGAGTGAGAGGTCTTCAAATCATTGGGATATGGAGTCAATGAAAGTTATGGGTATCTCAATAATGAATCATAGTGCATTACAGGGCCAATCTAGTGTGGTCAATGGGTCCTTAAGGTCATGAGTGAAGTGAAATGGACATTAAGTTGGGGAAGAACAAGGTAGGGAAAAGGGCAGTGAAGTATCCTTTTTCATATACCCATAAACAAGAAGGTCTTAAATATGATAAGCAAAAGATACTAATCATGAGATAGGGCAAACCATTTACTCAATGACAATACTTAAACAAATAAATATCCAAGATAAACATTTCAATGAAACAAAGAAAGCAAGAAAAGCTTATCTAACTTTAGTAATTTCACCTTCAAAATTGGAAAACATATAAGATGACATAATAACTTTAATCAATCAAAGAGGGAACTCCTTGACATTGTTGATCAAGCTACAAAGAACTCTGAGGCAAACTGATAGGTATGGATAAAGGGCAAGATCAGAACAATACCTCCTTGGCTTAACCTAACAAGTAATACTTCAAAGAGAGATTTCAAAAACAGAGTTTAGATATCATCAAATAAGCAGGGCTTGCCATGAATCATATTTGTAAACTAGCATATTAATCCATAGATGAAACAAACAAGCATAAGGAGGCTTAAGGAGCAACTAAGAATTCCTTAAACACACCGAGCAGTGGAAAATATAAAGGAAATAGAAGGCAGGAGGACTAAGGTGCTTCAAAGAGCATTTCTCAACCTATACTTTTATGTTCTACTGCAAAAAAGAAGGATGTAACATGATGATAACAATAAAACATGAAAATATTAAGAATACATCACCATTAACCAAGCTTAGGATCCCTGCAAACAAGCTTCTCCATCATCAATCCAAGCAAGCCATTCATAAACTCCACAACACCAATTTCTTCTCCAAGCTCATAAAAACCATGTATTGCTCTTAAAGCTCATCAAATGCCAACATTTACAATGAAGCCCTCATGCTCTATTTAACTCAACAAAGGAGGGGAAAAACCCTAGATAGGGTTGGAAAATGTCAAAATCACTCATAAATGTCATTTATGCCTAAGAGACCATGCAAGGCCCAAGGCAAAAAATATCTCATGAAATAAATGCTAAAATAACTTCTTGCACCTAATTATAGAGTAATTTTCTTCAAAAAACACTGAAAAATGATTTTGCAATAAATGAGTGTGTTTTTTGACTTTTGGTCCAAAACACACTAAACAGTTCATTTGTGCAGAGCCACTTTTAGCAGAAAATAGGCTCTTTTGCAACCAAGTTTTGGACCCCTTCACGATATCAGATTTGGCTCCGTGATGGCTTGTTGGAAAGCCTGATGAGTCTAATTTCCAAAAATTCTTGTATCTTCCTAATCCAGCTCTTATGGTATAGTCAAAATTTCAAAACCCCCAATACTTCCATTAGCGCAGCGCCAGGTCTGAAATAGTGGCATAATGGTGAAAAAAGAGGGGTTTTTTGACCTTTTGAGGGGTCAAACCTAATCCAAATAATCTGAAACTTGGTGATAAAGTGTGCTAGGTGTGAGAAGTTCAAAAATTTTGATTTCTCCTCCTGATGATGCTCCATGTATTAGTGTAGTTCTAGTGGCGCTGCGCTAATGAGCCTTTAAATTCACAAAAAACAAAAAGTTTTCCAAATTTACTCAAAATTGGTGGAGACCTCCCTCAAGGGGTCTTGGATAAATATTGAGAAGCCTCAGCCAAAACTCCAAGGTTTTCATGCTCTTTTGCCTCCTTTAGGGTTTGGGCCTCAAGGAGGGCTTCCTTCAGTTTGGCACAAACAAGCTTGTGCTTCTTTGCATAATACTTTGTCATATTTTTCTGGAGGGCCAAACCCATTTTTATCTTCTTGAAGTACTTGTGCTCATTATTATAATACTGAATGATGTATTGGGCCATGCCAAAATCACTCTCCCACTCCTTGATTTGTTAATGCAGGGATTCTGCTATAAAACAGATCCTTGCGCATAATAGAGTGTGTGTTTCCTTAACATGCAAACCTCATCAAATTCGTCATCAAAAACCACATTCAATTCATATAAAAACATATACAAAGAATATAGAGCCCACACAAACAAAATACTGGTATATAATAACACACGAAATTCAGATTCAAACCAATTTCCCGAATATTACATTTGTGGGCCTCTCGGCCCTCGGCCTTTTCAAAACTCTCACACCATTTGTCTCTATCTCTCTCTGTATTCCTCACTCTGTCCTCCATCCTCACAAAAGCTTCATATTTATACACAATTATGAATTAACTCCAATCCATTATTTCCTCCACACAAATCTCAACGAAATCCTAAAATATCTTTATCCCTTATTTGACTCAACTAAGTTCCATCTAAGGAACTCCTAATCCCTAAATTATCTACCCAGGTCAATTCTCTCATATTCTTAATTAATTAAGAGAATATTTACAATAATCCTCACACTCAGATTATTCTCTATTAACTTAAATAAAAAGGAGCATAATAATTTATAAAATAATTAAAAATACATCACCCCCTATTTACACAATATTTTAAGGAAAATCAAGCAGGATGCTTCTGCATCATTTGTGCATCCTTGCTTTGGAGTAGCAGTCTAGTAGCCATCTCCTTTTCTTCAGTATCACTGTCTAGGTCAATGAATTGAGGCTTTTGAGTATATATCTTGCTCTTCTTACTTTTCTTAACCTTGACTATCTTCTCTTTGCCTTTGTCAAGCCTTGGAGTTGATGCAGATGGCAAGGTCTCTTGCCTTTTGGAGGCAGCAAACACTTTCCTTGGCCCTCTTTGGTATGTGCATGCAAGAGGAGTGATGGTGGTTTTGGTAGTGTCTTCATCATGGCTATGACCCTAGGGGCTGTCACCAGCTCCTTCTTCACTATGATCTCCATCAGTCATACCATGCTCTGTTTGATCACTTCCTTCTTAACCTTCAACACCATCATCATCATTACCTTCTTTACTACCTTTTGCACTGTCACCTTGTTCTTCAATTTGATTATCAATCTTTGTACTTGCTTCACTTTGGTCTTGTTCATCACTAAGGTCCCTTTCTTCATTATCTCCTGCACTATTATCATTTTCATGTTCACTAGGAAGTTGATTGGTGTCATGACTTTCATGATAGCTATCATGACTGCCATGAATATCTCCTTTGATGTCTTGTTTCTCACTGTCTATCCCATCAGTGTCATCTTCTTCCATATTGTCACTATTTTCATAATGACTTTGCTCACTGTCATGATCATTGCTCCTATTTTCATCATTATTCTTTTCATTTTTTCCATGTATTCTACCTCTTACTCACTATCTGCTGGGTCATCCTTATGTTCATCATTTGTTTCCATGGACTCTGCCTCATCATGATCCTCTTGGTCTATAACATTATCATCAAACTCATCTTCACAGTGATCTACCTTCTTTGCCTCTTCTTAATCCTTTGTTTCATTACTGGTTTCTCCTCCTTCAAGGCTCATGTCATTTTCACTTTCAACCTCTTCATTTCCTCTAGCATCCTCTTCCATAGTGGCAGAGTTTTGTTCACTACCTTTTTTACTGTCAGCCTCCTCATTTCCATCAACATCTTCTTGGTCGTCACTTTTTTCATCTGCATCATCCCTTTCTTCACTTTGGGCTGACTCATTTGCATCATTACCATTATTTCCTCCCTCCAAATTGTTACTGATTTTGTCTTCAACACTGCTATGTTCATTTCCCTCCTCTTCACCATCATTTCCCTCTTTCTCTTCCTCATTAATTTTTGTCTCTGCCTCATTGATTTCATCACCTCTACTGTCATCACCTTGTTCATTATGGCCACTTTCATCCTCTTCATTTGATGCATTAATAGAAGGGGAAGAAGGGATATTTTCTTGGAGTGAGGGTACTTGTGCAGATGAGGAGGGAAATTTTGGTTGAGGAGGAGGCTGGGGTGTTGTGAAAACTTCATGTGCTACGACTACCTCCCAAGGTGTACCCTGTTGCTCCAACTGATGTAATATTGCCATCTTGATCAGGGAATGGTGGAACAAGCTATGCATTTGTTGGGATTGAGTCCTCCTCTAGACAACAGAAGACAATTTCTCAATGCTCCTATAGATATAGTAAGGCAAGTTTAGCACCTTAACCCCTGTGAAATGCATGAGGAGTCGGACATGATAGGAATAGAGCTTGGAGTATCTTCCCTCACAGGTGAATTATTTCACGATAACCAACATCAAGGATGAAAATTTGTGTTTGAGGTGTGAGAAAGGGAAAATTGTTTTGTTTCCTCCTCTATACCTTGTTTTCATAAATGGCTCTAAAAAGTCTTTGTCCAATTTTCCCTTTTTAAACCACATTTCACCCATAGCTGGGATACCTGTGGCCTCAGAGATGGCACCTGCTAATATCTCAAAATCCACTCCTGCAAGGCTTGAGTGTTTGTTGTGTAAATTGAGAATGAGGAGCCTTGTAAGGTCAAGGTGGCTCTTTACTTGTTTGATCTTCGCACAAAATTGAAAACATCTTTCATTTTGAAAACATGACAAGATCCTAGGAGAAGAGGTGATGGCCACTGTGCTTTGAGGTTCCAATCTAGACTTTTCCTCCCTTATTTTTTGGTCTCAGAGGCCTTTTACCTTTATCACTACCAATGTTGTTCACAGCTCCTGACATAATGATAGGAGATTTTGGTTGACAACTAGGGTTTGGTGAAGCAAAGTGAAAATGGTAATGAAGTTAAATTTGGTGAATGAATGATGTGGAGGCCAGGGTTCTTAGGATTGAGTAGCTTTGGAGCCTAAGGAGGCCTTCCTCAAAAGTATATTTGTAGCCACCCTAACTTACTTACCCTCATATGACATCAAATTGATTTTTAAGGAGAAAAAACAAAGGCTTGTTTTGTATGAAGGTCTAGGGTTTACCCTCTAAGGGTTTTAACATTCAAAGCCATAAAATAGTAAAATTTATTGAAAATGGCTTTGGGATAAGTGGAGAATGTCACTTACCAATTCTTGGCCCTTCTACAGACCCTGGAGGCAGCTTAGAGGGTGAAATTTAGAATTAGGGCAAGAGATTTTTCTCTTTGGAGGTTTTCTGCGTTTGCGTAGCACCTTGCCCGAGTTACCGGGTCGGCCCATTTTCACAGCACCGACAGGCCTTCCCATGGGTTAGCACAGTGCCGGGAAAAAAATTCACAGCATCGTTTTGTTCTGAACAGGTGAAGGACGAATTAGTGCAGTGCCAGCGCCTTTTTGCGTAGCGCTAGTGATTTGCACAGCACCAGAAAAACTTACCCAGAAATAGTCAAAAAACTCAGTTTTTCTCCTTAAGCCCTTTTCTCTCTTCACTAAGTGACAAATGAGTTTGAAATGAAGACCGAAGCCACTTTATATCCTTTGAGAAAATAATCATATACACAAAACCCACTTTTACATTGTTTGCTTTGAGTCAGTTTATGATCTTTACTAATGTCTCCTTGACCCTTTTTGCAGGTGCCCATAACTTTTATCAAATGAGTTTCTCTGGGTAATGGTGTACTGAAGTATGAATAGGCACCCCTTGCTTGGCTTTGGATTTGTGGGGACTATCCAAACTGTCTTTGGCATGTATTCAACAAACTGAAAACATTGTTTTTATCCTTTTTGGCATTCTTGATTTGAGGTGACCTGAACATGTCTTTCACCTCCTTACTGATTTTTTGGGCAGTAACATATTTATTTTGACAAAGAGTTTAAGCAAATCATACCATGCCAATGTGTTCCCTTGGCCACTTCTAATTTTCCACGTGTGCCAACAACACATTTTCATTTTGTCTTTTTAGTCCCTTTTGGAGTTTGACATCTCACTTTCTCAACAGTGACTTATGCTTAGCATGATTTTCTCCTGTGGCACTTTACCCCATGCTTGCCTTCCTTTGATCATTTTTAAGACATTTGACTGCACTGGGAAACCTGGGCTCCATCACATTAATACTCTTTACAACTTCTTCCTTTGGTGTGGTGAAGAAATTTTGTCTTTGAAAAACCCTAAAGGCCACCTTGAAAATCCTTTGAATGCCTTCTGCTGTTATGATGGAGGACTTATCATCTTATTTTGACCTGTTCTGTCTACCTTTTCAAACTCTTAGGTTTTAGGGTTGTTAGAGAAGAATAATCAATGTTGTCTTCTAATTTCTCTATAACCCTTTCAAGTTCATTTATTATTTCTGAAAATCTTCAATGTGTCCTTGGTTGTGTTGCTTTAACTTCTGTCTTGGTGGTCTTTGTGATGGTTCCTTGCTTGGCAATACTGTTTTGTCAACCAATCACAAAAACTTGATTCTCTTTAAACATAGGCCTGATTCCTTCTCTTGCTTGTGGATGTCTTCTTGTGATGATTTCACCTTATTACCTTACCTCTTTTATGTTGATGACCAACTTGATCATTTTTGTAGAAATGTGAACAAGGGCAGTTGTCCCTTGCAGAATTTGTGCTTTGGCCAGGGAGGCCTTCCTTAAAGGGTTTTTTATCAGTTTTGGACAAAGTGACTTGACCTTATTCTTCTTTGAATGCAGCCTCTTTACATAGGAAAAACAGAGATTTAAGAACACCAAATCAACCCTATGACCTATGAAACCCTAGGTGACCTAGTGGAAGGCTCTTTGGACTTGGCCTTTTCTTGAAAACTTGATTTGGGATCCTTAGGTGTAAAACAGAGTTTTGTACAATCTGATGTATTGAAGATCTAAAATCCAATGTACTTGATTTATCTAAAGAGCCTACAAATATAGTTTTGAAACTATCAGTGCTTGAGGTATTTTTGGAGATGTAAGAGAGCTGGTTGAATGGTGGCCCTAGGTAGCAGTGGAGGGGTTAGGAAAAAAAAAACAGAGAATTGAGGCCAAAGGTGACAAAACATAGACAAAATGAGTGTTATGAGCCCATGATGGGTCTTCTGGAATTGGTGAGCTGAGTTTGACATGATGGGATAATGAAATAGTGAAAAAATTATCCTAAGGATAGTGAAGGCAGTGAGATTTCTAGAACTCACAATGTTCATGAACTTTGTTTCTAGAAATCTAGAATAAGAATTTAGTCATCTACAAAGCCAAAAATTATTGATGACTAACAGTGGCTCCACTTGGGGAGGGAAACTCCTTTTCAGGAGGTGTCTAGAACTTTCAGATATCTGGCTTAATGGATACCAGTGCCTCATCCATTGGGCATATTTTTACCTCTTTTTCATTCACTGATGTTCTTTTGAAGCTATAATCTCACAATCTGAAAAGACATGTTTCCTTCAACCTATTTCCTACCTACCCATCTTACTTGGCCTAACATTTTTTTTCACTTGGGTGCACTTGGACTATAAAACCCTTGACATCATTTTATTTTGAAAGCATAAAAAACTATCTATTTCTACCCTTATTACTTCCAAGAGTTCAGATTAGGATAATGAACTCTCTTATTCTCTACCTAGTCTAATCATTTGTCAATATTAAGCTGTTTGAAAAACTTTATTCTCTATTCTACTAACATGAAATTCAAAACATGATCAAACCAAGATTAGGCAATCTGATTTTCCATGGTTTGTGGCATTCGTTCAAGCTGCACACACACATTATTTTTGTATGATGAAAAACTAGAAAACATGAGGGTTATGATTTAGAATTTGTTAGGCATCCCTATTTTTTCTCTTTGGTTCAGGTTTGAGCATGGAGAACCAGTATCTTTTATTCCTAATCTATTCCTACTGACAAGTCAGGTTTAGATGCTTTGACAAGTTCTATTTCACCAACCTATCAGCAATAAATTGAAAACATGTTCAACCATGATTAGGCTAGATGACTGAACAATACTTTTTTGGAACAAGTAGTGGTATTTAGGCTTGCACACTTTCAGTAGTACTCTTTTTTGGGTATGGGGATATACCTCTTTTTCAAATCTGCCCTGTTTTTTCATCTTTTATCCATTTTTGTATTTTCAAAAAAATCTAGAACTAAAAATATGCTCACAAGGCTGAGCTTATTTTGCATACCTATCTATCCTAATCTAACCTATACATGATATACATTCATTTGGTGAACTCCATTTTCCAATATAACCAATCAAGTAGATGATTCCATGATTGATCTTGTTTCATCTCTTTGAGAGTGTTGAAGAAATCAAAAGGCCACTTCCACCTCACTTGTTTTCGAAAAATAATGCTTAAAATTTTTCTCACACTTTGCAACAAACTGCTTTTGGTAGAACACACTCCTCCTTTATATTTCTCAAGGAAAACAACAAATGGATCTTGGAATAATACCTAATTTAGAGAATTTGAGACATAAGCTTCATTCAGGACTACTCCTTCTTCCACGTGGCTATGCTTGGGACTCTTTTGGGAAAGAAACTCCACCTCTTCCTCATGATCATCTGAACTAGTAGATTCATCATATATGGAAATTTTATCCTCTAAAAAACCTAATGTGCTTTGATAGAGTGGGATGAGTTATGTGTGAAAACCACCATGTTGATGAGTAGGAGCACTCCTTGGCAACAAGTCTTCTTGAGAAAGAAGTGCAGCAACTTTCTTGTGATCATCAATTTCCATGCCTTCATCTAAAATTTGTAATTCAAAGGAACTTGGTGGCTGCAAATCTGGAGTTAAGGAGGATTCCATGTCCCAAATTATTTCCTCAACCATTTTACGAAAAGGCTTCTCATTGAAAACTTGCTCAAGATGTTCATCATCCTCCTCAACCTCAACATCAAAACTGAAATACTATTGATTTCCAATTACATGAAAGTTATGTCTGATAGATTGAAGTGAAGCAAAGTAAAGAGTCAAAGACTCCTTACTTCCTTGTAAACTCTCAAGGCTTTCCTCATCAGTGTCATAGGTGACCTGTATTGGCTACTTAGCTTTTTTCAAGCTAATGATAGTGAACTTCATCCCACAAATAAACTATTGATGGCTCTACAAGGTTAGCTTCGATTTGGATCACATGAATGTCATCATATTGATCAAAATTTGGAAAGTCATAAATAGTGTTACCAATCAAGCAAATTGGATTATCAGATTTTTTTTCTTTGAATTGATCTACAAGTTCACTTTCTGATTTATGGTAGATGGGATTAGTAGGAGAAAGAACAGAAATGTTTTGTTGACATGAAGGTTTAGAGGCTAGCTGCATGTTTATGATCTGATTGATTTCTTCTTCAGTCAAAAGAGGGGGCATTTTTCTCTTTTTTTGGATAGAAGTACAACATTTCTCTTTCTCTTGTGAAGGCTGATTTTGGGGCTGAATGTTTTCTTGAGCCTCACCTACAAGAGATGGTGAATCATCACTTGTGCCTCCAGAGATATCCTGTGGGTTTTCTTCTATTTCTTGATTGGGTTCTTCCTCAACTAACTCCTCTAGGATATCATGATAGCTATCTTTAGAATGAAATTGATGAATGTCTTCTCATAGATCCTCATGATGCCAATTTCCTAAATCTTCATCAATGTTTACAAGGTATTGTATGAGGTCTTCAGATTGATCACAACAATTTTTAGCTAATGATAGAGATGGATAATTTTCTTTATAATGCTCACAAAATATCTTGTGGAGATATTTTAAGGAAAACAAACTACCAGGCTTCAGCCATTCATACCATTCTCGTGCCTTACCCTCTAATGTTGCCATAAAAATTTTCATGAGGCAGTCCTCATGCCATTCAATCTTTAACCTCCATACATGTATATGAAATTTGATGAGATGTAACAAGGGGTCATCAAATTTTTCATCTTGAGATATAGGCAGGTTTTTTATCCAATTTATCTGAGGCATTTTATGTGGAAATCCAAGGATATGGTCTTTGTTCATTGGAGCATATCTCCTTTGTATCCTTGGATCCATGTTTGCAAATCAGAAAGGGTCATTGTACCTTTTCAACCAGTCTAGAGTTCTATACCAGTGGAGTCTTTAGGTCTATTGAGGGTTGTGGAGTCGCCAGGTGGAAATTTTAAAATTTTCTGTCCACCATCAGCATGATTGGGGTTGCTTAATGCATTCCCAGTGGAGTTTATGAGAACTAGTGGGGTCAACAGAGCTACTGAATACCAGTGGAGTCGCGATGTGGATTATGTTTACTATTTGTAAGTATGTTCTTGTTGTCCACCATCAACATATAAATACCAATCTAAGGATATTTGTGAGTTTTCTGAGGTCCTAAGGCATACTTAGATTGTCACTGACTAAGAAGGTCCCACCGTGACCGCCATTATGTTAGTGTGGCGATGAGGTGGCAATGAATCAATGGGTACAGAATGTTTCAGCTTGTGACTTACCTAGAAAGTCCCACCGTGATTGCCATTATGTTAGGGTCCCGTGATTTGGCAGATTGGTAGACCAAATGCACAGGGTAACATGAAACCAGTCTTTGGAGTTCTAGGACCTAGCCTTCTTGGACTCAGAGAGGGTTCTCTCTATTAGATGCAAAGGATGTGTTCTTGTTTGCTTTAGATGGTTGATTTTAGGCTAGTTGTTAAGTGTAGGGTTCGTTATTTGTTTTGGTTGGGTAAGATGAATAGATAGAATAGGTGGAGTGAGAGGTATTTAAATAATTGGGCTATGGATTCAATGAAAGTTATGGGTATCTCAATAATTAATCAGAGTGCATTACAGGGCCAATCTAGTGTGGTCAATGGATCCTTAAGGTCATGAGTGAAGTGAAATGGACATTAAGTTGGGGAAGAACAAGGTAGGGAAAAGGGCAGTGAAGTATCCTTTTTCATATACCCATAAACAAGAAGGTCTTAAATATGATAAGAAAAAGATACTAATCATGAGATAGGGAAAACCATTTACTCAATGACAATACTTAAACAAATAAATATCCAAGATAAACATTTCAATGAAACAAAGAAAGAAAGAAAATCTTATCTAACTTTAGTAATTTCACCTTCAGAATTGGAAAACATATAAGACGACATAACAACTTTAATCAATCAAAGAGGGAACTCCTAGACATTGTTGATCAAGCTACAAAGAACTCTGAGGAAAACTGATAGGTATGGACAAAGGGCAAGATCAGAACAAGACCTCCTTGGCTTAACCTAACAAGTAATACTTCAAAGAGAGATTTCAAAAATAGAGTTTAGATAACATCAAATAAGCATGGCTTGCCATGAATCATATTTTTATACTAGAATATTAATCCATAGATGAAACAAAAAGGCATAAGGAGTCTTAAGGAGCAGCTAAGAATTCCTTAAACACACCCAGTAGTGGAAAACATCAAGGCAATAGAAGGCGGGAGCACTAAGGTGCTTCAAAGAGCATTTCTCAACCTATACTTTTATGTTCTACTGCAACAAATAAGGATGTAACATGATGATAACAAGAAAAAATGAACAAATTAAGAATACATCACCATTAATCAAGCTTAGGAATCCTACAAACAAGCTACTCTATCATCAATCCAAGCAAGCCATTCACAAACTCCACAACACCAATTTCTTCTCCAAACTCATAAAAACCATGTATTGCTCTCAAAGCTCATCAAATGACAACATTTACAATGAATCCCTCATGCTCTATTTAACTCAGCAAAGGAGGGAAAAAACCCTAGATAGGGTTGGAAAAATTCAAAATCACTCATAAATGTCATTTATGCCTAAGAGACCATGCAAGGCCCAAGGCACAAAATATCTCATGAAATAAATGCTAAAATAACTTCTTGCACCTAATTCTAGACTGATTTTCTTCAAAAAACACTTAAAAATTATTTTTCAATAAATGAGTGTGTTTTGTTGACTTTTGGTCCAAAACACACTAAATAGTTCATTTGTGCAGCGCCACTTTTAGCAAAAAATAGGCTCTTTTGCAACCAAGTTTTGGACCCCTTCCCAATGTTAGTTTTGGCTCCGTGATGGCTTGTTGGAAAGCCAGATGAGTCTAATTTCGAAAAATTCTTTTAGATTCCTGATCTTGTTCCTATAGCCTAGTAAAAATTTCAAAACCCCAAGACTTCCATTAGCACAGTGCCAGGTCTAAAATAGTGGCAGAATGGTGAAAAAAGAGGGGTTTTTTGACCTTTTGAGGGGTCAAACATGCTCCAAATCATCTGAAACTTGGTGAGAAAAGTGTGTTGGGTGTGAGAAGTTCAAAAATTTTGATTTATTCTCCTGAATATGCTCCATTTATTAGTGTAGCGCAGTGGCGCTGCGCTAATGAGCCTTTAAATTCACACAAAAAAAAAAAATCCAAATTTGCTCAAAATTGGTGGAAACCTCCCTCAAGGGGTCTTGGATAATTGTTGAGAAGCCTTAGCCAAAGCTCCAAGGCTATCATTCTCTTTTGCCTCCTTTAGGATTTGGGCCTCAAGGAGGGCTTCCTTCAGTTTGGCACAAACAAGCTTGTGCTTCTTTGGATAATACTTTGTCATCTTTTTATGGAGGGCCAGACCCCTTTTTATCTTCTTGAAGTTATTTTTCTCATTCTTATAATACTGACTGATTTATTGGGCCATGCCAAAATCCCTCTCCCACTCCTTGATTTGTGCATCCTTGCTTTGGAGTAGCAGTCTAGTGGCCATCTCCTTATCTTCAGTATCACTGTCTAGGTCAATGAATTGAGGCTTTTGAGTAGATAGCTTGCTCTTCTTACTTTTTTTAAACTTTTCTATATTATCTTTGCCTTTGTCAAGCCTTGGAGTTGATGTAGATGGCAAGGTCCCTTACCTTTTGGAGGCAACAAACACTTTCCTTGGCCCTCTTTGGTATGTGCATGAAAGAGGAGTGATGTTGGTTTTGGTAGTGTCTTCATCATGGCTGTGACCCTTGGGGTTGTCACCAGCTCCTTCATCTTCACTATGATCTCCATCAGTCATACCATGCTCTATTTGATCACTGCCTTCTTGACCTTCAACACTATCATCATCATTACCTTCTTTACTACCTTCTGCATTGTCACCTTGTTCTTCAATTTGATTATCAGCCTTTGTACTTGCTTCACTTTGGTCTTGTTCATCACTAAGGTCCCTTTCTTCATTATCTCCTGCATTGTTATCATTTTTCATGTTCACTAGGAGGCTGATTGGTGTTGTGACTGTCATGATTTTCATGACTATCTCCTTTGATGTCTTGTTTCTCACTGTCTGTCCCATCAGTGTCATCTTCTTCCACATTGTCACTGTTTTCATCATGACTTTGCTCACTGTCATGATCACTACTCCTATTTTCATCATTATTATTTTCATCTGTTTCCATGTCTTCTACCTCTTGCTCACTATTTTCTAACTCATCCTTATGTTCATCATTTGTTTCCATGGACTCTTCCTCATCATGATCCTCTTGGTCTCTAACGTTATCATCAAACTCATCTTCACTGTGATCTGCCATCATGATCCTCTTGGTCTCTAACGTTATCATCAAACTCATCTTCACTGTGATCTGCCTTCTCTTCCTCTTCTTCATCCTTTATTTCATTGCTAGTTTCTCCTCCTTCAAGGCTCATGTCATTTTCACTTTCAACCTCTTCATTTCCTCTAGCATCCTCTTCCATAATGGCAGAGTTTTTTTCACTTCCATTTTTACTGTCAACCTCCTCATTTCCATCAACATCTTCTTGGTCATCACTTTGTTCATCTGCATCATCCCTTTCTTCACTTTGGGTTGACTCATTTTCATCATTACCATCACTTCCTCCCTCCAAATTATCACTGATTTTTTCTTCATCACTGTTATGTTCATTTCCCTCCTCTTCACCATCATTTCCCTCTTGCTCTTCCTCATTAATTTTTGTCTCTGCCTCACAGATTTCATCACCTCTACTATCATCACCTTGTTCATTATGGCCATTGTCATCCTCTTCATTTGATGCATCAATAGAAGGGAAAGAAGGGAGATTTTCTTGGGGTGAGGGTACTTGTGCAGATGAGCAGGGAAAATTTGGTTGAGGAGGAGGCTGGGGTGTTGTGAAAACTTCATGTGCTGCAAATACCTCCCAACGTGTACCTTGTTGCTCCAACTGATGTAATACCACCATCTTGATCAAGGAATGGTGGAACAAGCTATGCATTTTTTGGAATGGAGTCCTCCTCCGAACAGCAGAAGACATTTTCTCAATGCTCCTATAGAGATAGTAAGGCAAGTTTAGCACCTTAACCCCTATGAAATGTATGAGGGTTATGACATGATAGGAATAGAGCCTGGAGTATCTTCCCTCACAGGTGAAGTATTTCATGATAACCAACATCAAGGATGAAAATATATGTTTGAGGTGTGAGAAAGGGAAAATTGTTTTGCTGCCTCCTCTATAGCTTGTTTTGATAAATGGCTCTAAAAAGTCTTTATCCAATTTTCCCTTTTTAAACCACTTTTCACCCATAGATGGGATACCTGTGGCCTCAGAGATGGCACCTGCTGATATCTCAAAATCCACTCCTGCAAGGCTCGAGTGCTTATTGTGTAAATTGATAATGAGGAGCCTTGTAAGCTCAGGGTGGCTCCTTACTTGTTTGATCTTCTCACAAAATTGAAAACATATTGCATTCTCAAAACATGATAGGATCCTAGGAGAGGAGGTGACGACCACTATGCTTTAAGGTTCCAATCTATTGACTTTTCATCCCTTATGTTTTGGTCTCAAAGGCCTTTGACCTTTATCACTACCACTTTTGTTCTCAACTCCTGACATAATGATAGGAGATTTTTGTTGACAAATAGGGTTTGGTGAAGCAAGGTGAAAATGGTAATGAAGTTAAATTTGGTGAATGAGTGATGTGGAGGCTAGGGTTCTTAGGATTGAGTATCTTTGGAGCCTAAGGAAGCCTTTATCAAAAGTATATTTTCATCCACCATAACTTACTTACCCTCATATGACATCAAACTAATTTTTAAAGAGAAAAAAAAAGGCTTGTTTTGTATGAAGGTCTAGGGTTTACCTAGGCTTGGGGTTTTAACATTCAAAGCCATAAAATAGTAAAATTTATTGAAAATTTCTTTGAGATAAGTAGAGAATGTCACTTACCAATTCTTGGCCCTTCTACAAACCCTGGAGTTAGCTTAGAGGGTGAAATTTAGAATTAGGGCAAGAGATTTTTCTCTTTGGAGGTTTTCTACATTTGTGCAGCACCTTGCCTGAGCTATCAGGTCGGCCTATTTGCGTAGCGCCGGCATGCCTGCCCGTGGGTTAGCGCAGCGCTGGGAAAAATTTGTGCTGCATCGTTTTGTTCTGAATGGTAGAGGACCGATTAGCACAATGCCATTCCCTTTTTGAGTAGCGCTAGTGATTTGCGCAGTGCTAGACAAACTTGCCCAAAAACAGTAAAAAAAATGCAGTTTTTGTCATTAAGCCCTTTTCTCTCTTCACTAAGTGAAAAATGAGTTTGAAATGAAGACCAAAGCCACTTTATATCCTTTGAGAAAATAATCATAGACACAAAACCCACTTTTACTTTATTTGCTTTGAGTCACTTTATGATTTTTATTAATGTCTCCTTGACCCTTTTTGTAGTTGCCCATAACTTTTCTCAAATGAGTTTATCTGGGTAATGGTGTACTGAAGTATGAAGAGGCACCCCTCGTTTGGCTTTGAAATTGTGGGGACTGTCCAAACTGTCTTTGGCATGTATTCAACAAACTGAAAACATTGTTTTTATCCTTTTTGGCATTCTTGATTTCTGGTGATCTGAACATGTCTTTCACCTCCTTACTGATTTTTTGGGCAGTAACATATTTATTTTGAGAGAGAGTTTAAGAAAATCATACCATGCCAATGTGTTCCCTTGGCCACTTTTGATTTTCTGCAGGTGCCTACAACACATTTTCCTTTGGTTTTTTTAGTCCCTTTTGGATTTTTGCATCTCACTTTCTCAACAGTGACTTATGCTCAGCATGATTTTCTCCTGTGGCACTTTACCCCATGCTTACCTTCCTTTGA
This sequence comes from Pinus albicaulis, assembly GCA_034641835.2. Taxonomy (NCBI): domain Eukaryota; kingdom Viridiplantae; phylum Streptophyta; class Pinopsida; order Pinales; family Pinaceae; genus Pinus; species Pinus albicaulis. Next base: position 752,255,144 of record CM076578.1, read on the forward strand.
TCATTTTTAAGACATTTGACTACACTGGGAAACCTGGGCTCCATCACACTAATACTCTTTACAAAATCTTCCTTTGGTGTAGTGAAGCAGTGTTGTCTTTGACAAACCCTAAAGGCCGCCTTGAAAATCCTTTGAATGCCTTCTGCTGTTATGAAGGAGGACTTATCATCTTCTTTTGACCTGTTCTATCTACCTTTACAAACTCTTAGGCTTTAGGGCTGTTAGAGAAGAATAAGCAGTGTTGTCTTCTAAGTTCTCTATAACCCTTTCAATTTCATTTATTATTTCCGAAAATATTCAATGTGTCCTTGGTTGTGTTGCTTTAACTTCTATCTTGGTGGTCTTTGTGATGGTTCCTTGTTTGGCAACATTGTTTTGTCAACCAATCACAAAACCTTGATTCTCTTTAAACATAGGCCTGATTCCTTCTCTTGCTTGTGGATGTATTCTTGTGATGATTTCACCTTATTACCTTACCTCTTTTATGTCGATGACCAACTTGATAATTTTTGCAGAAACGTGAACAAGGGGAGTTATCCCTTGCAGAATTTGTGTTGTGGCCAAGGAGGCCTTCCTTGAAGGGTTTTTGATCATTTTTGGACAAAGTTACTTGACCTTATTCTTCTTTGAATGCAGCCTCTTTACACAGGAAAAACAGAGATTTTAGAACACCAAATCAACCCTATGACCTATGAAACCCAAGGTGACCTAGTTGAAGGCTCTTTGGACTTGGCCTTTTTCTTGAAAACTTGATTTGAGATCCTTAGGTGTAAAACAGAGTTTTGTACAATCTGATGTATTGAAGATCTAAAATATAATGTGTTATCACAAAATCAGACCTGATAGGCTTCCAATAAAATCAATCTCATGTAACTGTTTCAAACCAATCTTTTGATCGAGGCTTAGCCTCCTCAACCTGAGAGGGCTATCTCAAGGGTTAACAATTTTTAATAGAAATAAAGATGGCTAACTCTATGTGGGTTAATAAGCAGATAAATGATAGAAATTGTCTGTAAATCAAATTTGCAAGTGCACATTGGGCTTATGCAGTCAAAATAGCTTCAGTAAAAAAAAACGATCTACTCAGCATGGAAGTCAAGGCATATCATATTTCTAGTCCTGAGAAACACATGTGAAACTATAAAACACACAGTCAGTTTGTCTATGAAGGAAGTCAGAGCATCAATGATGAATTCTTAGTAACATAAGAAAACACCACTAAAATAGGATAGTAAAAAGATGCCATTAGAACAAGAACACACTATAACTCTTTATGAATCGTGAGTTGGCTAAGTAGAAAAATCTGTATTAAGCTGAAAACCAGTCACTTACAATAAACACTGTTTTTTTTTTAATTTCCAACCCTTAGAATTTCGACTTCTTCATCTTTATAGATTATTTACAACGTAGGATAACCTTATCCTGAGCTAGATACATCGAATTCCTACTTTTTGACACCTTGCCTAACAATGTGACATGGTATTTATTACAAAATGACAGCTGCAAACCTAATGAACAGTCCTATTACAAATAGGACTCAAACTCCTTAACTCTACTCATAACAACCTTATATAAACTAGATTACATCATTTTCCAATGGTATTCCCATAAGGTCGAATCTAGATGATAAGCTCCAACACTTTATGACCTTAATGCTGATCTCTTGCAAACTAGGAAATTGTCCCCTATTTTCTAGGCCTAGGATTCTTTGTGTTCTTGAGACACTTTGACCACTATGAACCCATGACTTAAAGGTTATTTGATGTCAATAACTTAAATAAAATATTCCAAAAATCATCCTTAAGATCCAGTTGTACAAAATCACCATCAAACTTTCCAAAATAGTAAGAAAAGACCTGTGCTACGAAAACAACACAGTTTCATAGCGCTTTTTGTAGCACTGTCTTTTAACCCATTTGCCTTCAAAATTTTGTTTTCTTTCCTCTAGGGTTGTCTTCATATTCACTTAACACAACTTCCCTAGCAATTTCAGGGCATAATACACACATTTTCCCTCCAAAAATTTATGAGAAAGTGTGAAAAAATCTGCTACAACAGTTTTGTAGCGCTTTTCACTCTTTTTGCACTGTTTGTGCTACGAAACTGCTGAGTGAGCAGTTTTGCCTAGATTTCTTCAAAATTTGAAACAAAAATGTGCCAAAACTCCAGAATACCACTGGTTTCATCAAAACAAAAGCCATGTGAACTAAGAACACAATTTTCATGAGGCTTATTCTTCATTTTCCATTTGTTCTAGCTTTTAACTTTTTTGATGAATGTCATTCTGCACCTATGTTTTTTAGCTCATCCTAGGTCAATTTCAGCTGTCCTCCACTTGAAATTTTAGTCTTCTATTACTGGCCCTCAAATGATTATTGATCACTCTAACAAATTTTGCTTCCTTGATGGCTGGAATTGTCCATGTAAAAAATTGTTCTGCACTACTTGGAATCTCAAACCTAGAACTAGATTGGCCTTCCCATACCGCCTTCATCCTTTTGAAATTTGTTTTCTCAACACTATTCTTTCTAGCCCTCTTCCTCATCCTAGCAATCTCTTGATTTTCTAACCTTAATTTCTCCTCAAGATGTTGACACTCTGTCACCTCTTCTTTTTCCTTCATTTTTCTATTAGCTGCATGCTCCACTGTTGGTGATGAAAGGTCAACCACCCCTTCAGGGTCTTCGACTATTTCAAAAGTTTCTTGGACCTTCTTACTGCCTTCCTTGAGCTTCTTAGCATGCCTAGTTAAAGGTTTCCTTGCTTGAAAGATAAAGGCTGCATTTTCACCTTAAAATTCAACTTTCTTTACTGACTTAATCCTTTTCTGTTTGTGTTCATCTACTCCAATGAAATCAGCTTGAACAATGGGTGATTCCTCTATATCAATTTCATGAAGGATGTCATCTAAATTTCCTTTTATCACTGGGTTGTCTTCTGTACCTAAAACAACTATTTTTCCCTTTGATGCCACTGCTTCTTTTCTTGTCACTCTCTTGCTTTCCTGCTTGCTGGCCACTTGTTTTTGTTTAGCCTCTTTGACACCTTTTGACCTCTGTTTTGCAGGTGATGGAGTTGTTGCAACAAGAACTTGGGTCTTCTATGTCCTATATTCAACCTATTTCCTTGGTTTCAACTTTACAAACCTCTTTTCTTTTGCAACCACAGGCTGACTAGACTCTGCTACTGGTGGTGAAGAGTCCCTTTAGTTTTAGGGTTTCTAGCTGGGGTTAGGGTTTCGAGTTCAAATCCATTCATAAACAAAAAGGAAGACCAATCCCTGCTTATTTTCTGAAGCTCATTCAAAACCAACAAATTTATCAAACCATGGTGAAACAAAGATGCTTCATAACCATCAGACTTAGCTTGCACTTTATCAGACATATTGGCAAGGCTCCTATGCAAGTATAAGGGAAAATCTAGTGATATCATACCTGTGAAATGCAGAAGTAGCTTGAAATGATAAGTATAAACTTTATGGTACCTGCCTTCACATGTAAAGTATCTTCGAATGTTGAACAACAGCTTGGCATAGGTGTCTTTGATACAGCTTCTAGGTATTGCATTGTTTAGGTCCATATCTGCATACTCAGGTTTCATGAATTCCTTGCATGGTTCCATGTCAAATTTAAAACCTTTAAACCAAGTCTCTTTCCCACTTGGTATTTCTATGACAGAAGAAATGATCTCAGTAGTAACTGGAATTTAACATCCAAATATTAGTAGTGGTTCCACTAAAGTGTAAGGAAAATTCTTTAGACACTTGAGTGTGGCAACCCTGCAGCTTTTCACAAAACCGGAGACAACCTGCTTTGCTAAAAGCCTCCATCCCTGATTGATCTTCAATTATAGCCTTCACATTTTCAGGCTCATATCTTAAGCAATTTCCACCTCTGTGGAATTTCTTCTCCTCTACCATGTTTCTTAGAAAAAACTTGTCAGCTTCTCTTGAAACTATAAAACATCCTCGCTTGAATATATGATCAGGATCGCTTGATTATGGAACAGCCTCTCTTGTGAATATGGAAGATAGCCTTTGTATAGAACACCCACAAGCTTAGCTTGATAGCTTTAGAGCTTAGACACTTGTATGGAAGAAAATGAAAACGAGAATGACCAAATTAGGCAAGAATTTGAATTTAACGTGTCATCTCGTAACTGAATGATGCTTCACTGATGCCCTATCATGACAATGATGAATGCGAGACAGGTAAGTACATTGAATCTAATCTCTAACTAACTCACCATACCCCTATCCCATCATTCCCCAATGGATTCTGACAAACTTTGGCTTAATTGATAAGACGGTTAAGAAACTGCGCTTTTGTAGCGCCCACAGTGTATTTTTTGCAGTTTGTGCTATGAAAGTATCAGTGCTTTCGTATCGCAAATCCTTTTTTTTGAACTAGCGGCATTACAAAACAGAGGATTCTTGGCTAATTGCAGAAATTCAACTCGAAACCTTATGGAATGACTCCTAAATGGAAAATGTGAGTATTTAAGCATGAAATGGACCTCAAAAGACTTTATTTGAATTCAATGGTGACCTTTAAATTTATAAAAACTCTAACCTACTATTAACCAAAACCTAAAATGACTTTCAAACCCATTTTGAGACCATGATCAAAAACAAAGTTGACACAATGATGTTTTGAAAATTTTTGGGTGATAACAGTGGCTCCACTTGGGATAGTGTGCCCCTGTGGTACATTAAGAACCAGTAGTTCCAGTGCTGCTATCCATTTTCTTAACCAAAACAGAAAAAACTTTGAAATTTCAAAGCTTCCCCTTCAAGCTCTAATGGCCTTCACCTCAGGCTCAAGCTTTCTGGTTTAGCTTGTCATTATTAGCAGAAAAACTCATAAAATGGAATATGTACAATGACATGAATAATCAATCATATTTTAGGAAGAATAATGCTTCAAAAACCTGCCATTGACAGGCTCTCCACCATATGATTTTCCATCCATCTCCTATAGTATGTAAGTATTGTTTCCATGAAAGGTAGGTATCTTGAAAGGACCTTTCGATAAGTTCTCAAACTTACCATGTTTTCCTTTATCTTCAATTATGGCCTCCCATTTCAACACTTCATCTTGAATTTGAAAACTTTCTTCCTTGATCTTTTTATCAAATTTCCTCTTGATTCTGTTTTGAGATTGTTGATTGTTGTTATAAACCTCATTCCTCTTCTCTTGCAGAGCTATCAACTGATTAATTCTCCTCTGGACTGCATTTGGTTCCTCTTCTAGCCCTTGAATCAACTTCATGACAGGTACCCCTAACGATGTAGGAAAAATAGCCTTAGCGCCATATACCAATTCATATGGTGAAGTTCCAATTGACCTCTTTGTGTATATTCTTTTAGCCCATAAGGCATATTTCAGCTTCAAATGCCAAGCCTTCTTATTCTCCCGCAACACCTTTTTAATGATTCTCACAAGACTATTGTTAGAAGACTCAACAAGACCATTCTCTTGCGGATAGTATGCAGTAGAATGCCCAAGAGAAATATGATATTGATGACAAAAATTGATCAGCTTCTTAGACTTAAATGCCTGTGCATTATTAGTTATAATCTTCATGGGGCAACCAAACCTAAACAAGATATTATTTTCTAAGAAAGAAATAATTACAGAATCATTTACTTGCCTAGTTGGGATTGCTTCGATCCATTTGGTAAAGTAATCAGTCATTGTAATAATCCAGCGATGTTGACCTGATGATGATGGATGAATCTCCCCAATAAAATCTAGCCTCCACTGCTGGAATGGTGCTTCTACATCGATAGGCATCATAGGTAAAGGTACAAGCTTCTTCTTAACCTCGAAAATCTAGCTTTCATGGCAGGCAGCAACCCTCTTGTAGACATCCTTAAACATGGTAGGACAATAATACCCTGCTCTTAGAATCTTGTTCATCGTTGCCTTTCAATAATGGTGACCTCCACAATCTCCTTTGTGGAACTCCTCAATTACTTTATCAGCCTCCTCTTCCAGCAAACAATTTAGCAAAATTCTGCCAGTATCCTTCCAAAACAGATTTCTAATAAAAATAAAATATCTCAAAGATTTAAGTTTAACAAACCTTACTTTGGACTCTGTTAGATCAGCAAGTGCTTTATTGTGCTATAGGAAAAAAACAACCTCCTTGTACCAATCTGAAGTGTTGTTTTGTTCTTCAATAGGAACTAGTTCCTCTTCATCATCTTAAATTTTGGATATTTTTGCAATCAAATTTATGTCAAGACAGTCAAAGTTTGACTGTGCCATCAGCTTTGCTAAGCCTTTCCCTTTGACCAATTTTGTTGGCTTAATATCTATATCATACTCTAGCAATTTGGAAATCCATTTCCCCCTTTTACCATCAGGGTCGGCTTGAGTGAGGATGTCTTTCACAACATTATTAGGAACAAATGCCACAATATGAGAATGCAGAATATAAATTCCGAAATATTTGATAGCCTTCACCAAGGCATATGCCTGCTTCTCTAAGATATTATACTTTAGCTCAGAATTGGCTAATGTCCTGCTAAGGAAAGAAATTGGTTGCTCAATACCTTGATGTCCCTTTTGTAACAGAGCTCCAACAATAGTATTCTTTGATGCAAAAGTGAAAACCAGAAATTCCTTTGAAAAATCTGGACTGATCAATACCGGTGCTTGTGTGAGTGCCCTTTTTATTTCTTCAAATAAGTGTCTTTATTTTTCTTTCCACTTAATATCAAGCCCCTTCTTCAGCATCCTTGTTATGTCCTTCACAATCTCAGCAAAATTAGGAATAAATTGCCTTACAAAATTTACCTTTCCGAGGAAAGACTCCTTCCTACTTCTTGGCAAATCCACCTTCTAAATTGCATTTACCCTGCTTGGATCAATCTTAATCCCATATTTATAAATGATATGTCCAATTAATTTACCTGAAGTTAAAGCAAAAACACTTTTGGTGGGATTTATAGAGATGCCAAACCTTCTACACTTCAGCAGAATTCTTTCTAGGTGTTTCAAGTGATCTTCTTCCCTTCTTGAGAAGATTTTTATGTCATCAAGATAAACAACCACCATCTTGTCTTTCTCTTCAGAAAATGCAATGTCCATTGCCCTATGAAAGGTAGCTCCTGCATTCATGAGACCAAATGGCATCCTAGCGTACATGAAAGTGCCCCATGGCATAGTAAAGGTTGTTTTTTCCTAATCATCCGGATGTACAAGAATCTGATTATAACTTGAAAAACCATCAAGCATAGACATTCTCTGAGAACCAACAATAGTTTGCAAAATTTGGTCCATCTTCAGGAGGGGATAATTTTCCTTCAGGGAGGCTTTATTCAAATTTCTGAAGTCAATACATATTCTGATTTCTACTCTCTTTTTCCTAACTGGAACCAAATTGGCAAGCCAATTTGAAAATTTGATTGGGACAATGATTTTAGCATTAAAAATCTTTTTTACCTCCTTCTCAATTAATGGCATGAGAAGTGGATTGATCCTTCTCAAATTCTTCTTGAAGGGCTTTTCATTTTATTTTATGGGAATTGTATGTTGAATAATGGTGGGATCGTATTCTTTCAAATCACCATAGTTCCAAGCAAATACATCTATGAATCTCTTCATCATTTCAACATACTTAAACTTCATATCAGTGGAAATAAACTTTGAAAGTTTAATAATTTTGGGCATAACTATTGTACCAAGGTTACAGCTCTCAACTTCTTCATCATCAGCTTGTAACTTAGGGGATTTAAAAACATCATTCTAATCAAAAAAAAATTATAGAGGTATGAGTCCCTTTGGTATGGAATTGTTCTTTAATTGCAAAAATTTAGAATTCCCTTTAGATTCAGCCAGCATATTTTGTTGATCTACTTGTACATTTTCAAACTCTTCTTTCAACTCAGTAAAGCTTTTCACTTGTTGATCATCCTCAAAAACTTTCCAATGAGTAATATTATCAGGGATAGCTGGTCTATGGCAAACCTCAACCTCATATTTTTCTATGGAATCTATAGGAATAATGAAAATAATGGCAGAGACATCAAGGGAATCAGAAATGGAGTTTTGTTGTCTAGTTTTGACCATGAATGTATAGGCTTGAAAGTTTTATAACATGTCCAAGACTAAGATCCTATATGCTCTCATCCTTGTATATTTTGTTTGATAAACACCTTCAACCTATTTAATGACTAATTTTGAGTCTCCAAAAATAGAAATGTTTTGAGCATTCATTCTTTTCAAAACTTCTAGACCCAAAATTAAGGATTCATACTCAGCGATGTTTTTCATGCAATCAAAGTTAAACTTATAGGAAAGGAACTTACTCTCATCACTTGGATTTTTAATCCAAATCCCTGCTCCTACTCCTTCTCTGCCTACTGATCCATCAAAATGCAATGACCACCAACCTTCCACCTCCTTATTGCTGACTTGCTAATATTCTATTTGTTGATTTTCAGACTGCTGAATTTCATAACTCTGATTTTTTGCTTTCCTCTCCTCTTTTGCTTCACTAGCCAACTCATTGAAAAGAATAACAAAACCAAGTTCAATATCAAGAGCATAAATTGGAAAAGTTTGGGGTTTGTCTTTACTACTCACCATGTAGGCCATCTTGTCTCTCGATATAATATTCTTTTCTCACCAAAAACATGAATGGTAGCATAAGTAAGATCCATCTTCATTGTACATTTAATTTTCGTTGCCCATGATCTTGAAAATAGCATACCAAAATTTGGTGTAATGTCTGCTACTACGATGTCCATGACTACAGTCTTAGCAAGAACTTGTGTTAGACCAACAACAACATCCTTGATTAAACCAATGCATTGAACTCTTTTCGAATCGAAAGAAAACAAGTCTTTATATGGCCTAGTTATTTCTAACTGTAGGTTTTAACCTTGAACAAAAATTATCTACACACGAATCTTATAACATAAAATAAACAATAGAGAGAGCATAAAACATAAAACAGATAAACACAGAAATTTTCCTCTGGATCCCAAATTAGGACGACCAGCTTGATTTTTCAGTATATTCCTTTTAGTGTTACAACACATATATATACATGCCAAAGCATACATTAACCCTAATCCATTAACCTTGGATTAGAACATAACCATAGTTCCCTTGATCGAATCCACAAAAATACCAGGGGCCGAAAACCATCATACCCCAAAACCATGTGCAAAACCATGCACAAAACCATAGACGCGGACTACCCACCGGAAATTAAGGACCAAAAATTTTCGCCGGGGCACTGCCCCGAACCCCGACAAGGGGGGATATCAACCCCCCCACGCGTGCTTAGTCGTGGAAAGAAAATAACACATACCCAACATTCTCCCACTTGTTGTTTTCTTTCCATAGGGGGCCACAGGAGAGCTTAGTCATTGGCCCAATTCTTCAACACCCATTGTTTCTCTACACCAAGAGAACTTCTGAGTGCTCACAGACTTCATCAATGCATCTACAACATTCTTCAAAGTGTCCACCTTTACCAGCAACACCCTTTTAGCCTCAACCATATCTCTAACAAAGTGATATTGAACATCAATGTGCTTTGTCTTTGAATGATAAGCAGGGTTCTTAGCCAAGAAAATTGCACTTTGGCTATCACAGTCTATCCTTATAGCTTGTTGTACCAACCCCATACTTGAACACAATCTTTGCAACCAAATTTCTTCCTTGCTTGCATGAGTGGCCGCTATGTATTCTGCCTCTGTAGTTGAAAGAGCCACTACAAATTGTCTTTTACTCATCCAACTAACTGCGCCTCCAAATAGGCTAAACACATGCCCACTTGTAGATCTTCTTTGGTCTATATCTCCAGCCCAGTCTGCATCAAAAAAACCACGAATGTCCAATATTCTTTCCAATCCTGGTCTTCCCTGGTAGCACAAGCCATAATAACTAGTGCCACGTAAATATCTGAAAACCCACTTCACTGCTGTCCAATGCTCCTTCCCTAGGTTTTACATAAACCTGCTCAATACTCCCACTGAATGTGCAATGTCTGGTCTAGTACAGACCATTGCATATATCAGGCTACCCACTGCACTTGCATATGGAACATGGGACATATACTCCTCTTCTTCTTATGTCTTGGGACACTGTTCAGCAGACAGCTTTACACCTACAGGAATAGGAACATTCACCAGTTTACTATCCTGCATATTGAACCTCTGCAATATAGTTTCGACATACTTCCTCTGGTTTAACCAGAGCTTCCTCTTTGCCCAATCTCTCTTAATTTCCATGCCCAAAATATAGTTTGCAGCACCAAGATCCTTCATGTCGAATTTGGAGAACAGTTGGGTCTTCAAATATTTGATAATTTCTTTGTCATTTCCAATCAACAACATATCATCCACATACAAGACCAAATAAATAACACGGTCACCAATTAATTTAAAATAAACACAGTGATCCTCCTTGCTTCTGGTGAAGCCAAGTCCCCGTATATAGGTATCAAATTTCTGATACCACATCCTTGGTGACCGTTTTAACCCATATAGAGACTTCTTCAACCTGCATACCAGTTCTTTCTTACCCTTCACCATAAAGCCTTCAGGTTGCTTCATGTAGATCTCCTCTTCTAGATCCCCGTGAAGAAATGTTGTATTCACATCCATCTGTTCTATCTCAAAATCAAATGCAGCAGCAACAGATAAAAGTAATCTAATAGAAGTAACTTTGGCAACAGGAGAAAAAATATCACCAAAATCAATTCCCTGCACCTGGGAATAACCTTTCGCTACCAACCGAGCTTTGTATTTCTCCACCTTGCCTTCTACATTCATCTTCTTCTTAAACACCCATTTGCTCCCAATGGGCTTCCTTCCAGTCGGCAACTCCACCAGATCCCATGCATTGTTTTTGTGCAAGGATTCCATTTCATCAACCATGGCCTCCTTCCAGAGTTTTCCATCCTCTGAATCTACTGCCTCCCTGACAGTTCTGGGTTCATCATCAATTATAGTTAAGGAAAAACCTGAATAGAAAGCAGATGGACTATACCTTTCTGGTTGCCTTCTTTCCCGAACTGATCTTCTCAAAGCTGGAGTTTGTGGCTCTTCATCTTCTGAGTCTTCTTCTGTTGTAGAGTCTGATTCATCCTCCTTTAGCTCAAACTCTATCTTCTTAGGTTCCTTTGGTAAGATTTCATGTTTAACAACATCTTTCACTTCTCTAAACACCACATCTCAGTTGTACACAACCTTCCTTGTTTCTGGGTTCCAAAGCTTGTAACCCTTTAAACCATCCTTATACCCAATAAAGATGCACCTTTCAGATTTATTATCCAACTTGGTCCTTTTCTCCTTTCGAACATGTACATATGCATCACATCCAAATACCCTTAGATGTGAAATAGAGGGTTTCTTACCAGTCCATACCTCATGTGGGGTCTTATCCTCCAACGCTGATGAAGGTGATCTGTTAACTAAGTAACATGCAGTCTCCACTGCCTCTGCCAAGAATTCTTGTCCTAACCCGGTACCACTGAGCATGCTTCTTGCCTTTTCCATCAGTGTTCTGTTCATTCTTTCTGCAACTCCATTTTGCTGAGGTGTGTATGGAGTAGTCTTCTGCCGTGCTATACCACACTTCTTACAGAACTCTTCAAATTCCTTCTTGCAGAACTCCCCACCATTATTTGTCCTCAGCGCCTTTATCTTCTTCTCTGTCTGGTTTTCCACCAGAGCCTTAAATTCTTTAAATTTTTCAAAGAATTCAAATTTCTTCCTCAAGAAATATATCCATGTATTCCTTGAGAAGTCATCTATGAATGAAACATAGTACACATACTTTCCCAGTGATGGAACTGACACAGGTCCAAACACATCACTGTGCACAAGTTCTAATATCCTGTTTGCCCTCTTAGCACCAGAAGGAAAAATCACCTGATTCTGCTTCCCATATACACAATGTTCACAGAAATCGAAATCCAGAGAACAATTAGACATACCTTCTACCATACCATTTCTATGCAGTATCCGAAGGCCCTTCCCTCCAATATGTCCAAGCCTTTAATGCCACAGCATGGTCTTTTCTCCAGAGACAGCTAGGCTTTCCGCTCCACTTTCAGGAACCATAGAACTGTTACACCCATCAATAATAGTGCTACCTTGTAGCTTGTACAGAGTTCCATTCCGAACTCCCCGCATTAATACCAGTGCTCCCCGAACCATCTTGCAGGCATCTTTCTTGAACACTGTTTTTACACCTGCATCATCCATCTTGCTTACAAAAATCAGATTTTTGGCCAATGCAGGAATATGCATAACACCAGGAAGTGTTCTAATCCTTCCACCTTGCAGCTTCAGCTTGACCTTTCCATGTCCGACGATTCTGGCCTTCCTACCATCCCCTAGGAAGACATCACCATCATATTTCTCATACTCACAGAACCACTCCCCATGGGGAGTGAAGTGAAAGGATGCACCTGAGTCAATCAACCATGACTCATGATCTAGATGTGTATTTGAAGAAGAAGCCAAATACACATCCCCACCTTCATCTGAGGTGTTTTTTTCCTCTGCAGAAGGAGAATCATCATATCCCTTTCCTTTCTCAGGAGCTTTAGATCCGCAGTCCTTTTTGTAGTGCCCTTCCTTTCCGCATTTCCAACACACTTTTACAAAATTTCCAGGAGATTTAGATCTCCCTCTATATTTAGATCTCCCACTCGAAACCTTATTCTTTTTTCTGTTTTGGGACCTTCCTCATACAGATAAGGCATCTCCATTCTGACCCTCCATATTTCTCTGTCTCATTTCCTCCGACAGCAAGGCTAAGACAATGTCATCAAAATTCAAGGTAGTTGTATTGCTACCTATTGCAATAACCAGACTATCCCACGAGTCTGGTAGAGAAAACAAAAAACTGATGCACATATCTTCATCTGAGATTTTAATATCAACAGATGAAAAATGACTTACCACAGTATTGAAGGCGTTCAGATGCTCTGTCATCGAGTCTCCATCCTTCATCCTCAGGTTATACAGCTTTTTCCTCAAGAATAATTTATTCACCAGAGACTTAGATTGGTACAAAGTCCCTAGCTTGTCCCACAAGGTCTTCGCCAAGGAAAATTTTAAGGATGGAAAATAATTTTGAAGTTTAAAAAATTGGCTAATCTCACTAGTCCCTAATATGAAAACTATAAAATGTTAATTGATGTATTTGTAAAGTATTCAAATTTATAATGATATTATATATACTATCTATATAATTTTGGCGATTTTTAAGGTAAAATAATTTTGTATTGTAAAATTTGGGCGAATCGCTTTTATAAAAAAATGGAAATTGGAAAATCTTTTTTTTGGAAAAACCATGGAAAATTAGCCCACCTGCGAATATTAGCCCCTAAAATTTTCCATGGTCTTCGTCGTAGCTTCCCCAGATACATTCAACAATACTAAATCTGAGACACACAACTATATTTTTCTCTTAGCCTTCCGATCCAGTTTCTTCCAGTCTTCATCTGACATTGCCATTGGTTTAGTATCTGGATCTACCGCGATCCATTGATCTTTATCCACCAACAGATCCTCCATCTTGAGCTTCCATAACTCAAAACTCTGACCATTAAATTTCTCGATCTCTATCTTCTCGTCGCTCGCCATCTTCTTTCACCGCAAGAATTGATCTCACAGATCTCCCACTGAACACGGTCTACCTCAAGCCCAAGCAAAAAAACCTCAACAGCAAAGGCATCCCCTTGAAGCCGAAACAACTCTGATACCAAATGTAGGTTTTAACCCTGAACAGAAATTATCTACACATGAATCTTCTAACATAAAATAAACAATAGCGAGAGCATAAAACATAAAATAGATAAACACAGATATTTTCCCCTGGATCCCAAATCGGGATGACCAGCTTGATTTTTCATTATATTCCTTTTAGTGTTACAACACATATATATACATGTCGAAGCATACATTAACCCTAATACATTAACCCTGGATTAGAACATAACCATAGTTCCCTTGACCGGATCTACAAAAATACCAGGGGCCAAAAACCATCATACCCCAAAACCATGCACAAAACCATGGACACAGACTACCCACCGAAAATTAAGGACCAAAAATTTTTGCCGGGGCGCTGCCCCAGACCCTGACAGGGGGGGCTATCACCCCCCCGTGCATGCTTAGTCGTGGAAAGAATATAACACATACCCAACACTAACCCCATTCTTTCCATGATTAATTTGGGCATAAGATTGTGAGAAGCCCCTGAATCCAACATAGCATTATGCAATGTCATGTCGTGAATGTTAAGGCTCACATAAAAATGAGGGACCTCCTCATTTTTTTCATCTTCTAGTCTTGGACCTAAATATATAGTTGGATGATCTTATAATACATTCAAGATATCAATAGCTCCTGGTTGTGAATTCAAAATTTTAACATTCTTTCTTCTATATTCATCTACCTTGAGAATTTCACCAAAAGGGACTGATATTTTAATCTTAGAAATTTCGTTCTCAAGGTTGAAAACAGAAACAGATTTTTTAGCTTCTTTGATAGGAGGAACAATTGGTGTATCTTTCTTACCTTCAGCAACCTTAGGAGCATCCTTCTTTCTATCAGCAACCTTAGGTGTATCTTTCTTAGGCTGTTTTTTGTTTGCAATGATAGGCACATTTCTATTTCTAAGATTATATTGTTTCTGCATCTAGAAAATAGCATGTTGATACCCCTTTAGATAATCTAATGTTTCTTCTTCATGATTATTTTGGTCTGATTGATCATGTTATTCTTTTGTCAAGAAAATTCCAGACATTTCCTCATCAAAATAATGAATATACTCCTTAGGAGCTTCAGGATCATCTTCTTCATCTATTAAATTCTGCTGAAAAGGAGGTCTCACTAGAGGATCAAGCTGTTGATTTTTGTTTTCCCTTGGCCTTTTCTGATTCTGAGGTCTCCTGAACTGAGGGTTTCTGAACTGAGGTTCATGTTGTGCAGGAGGAGTAGAGGTATTCCCAAGGGCTAATCTATTCATCAACTTTTCCATTGTTTTCATCATTGAATACAGCTTATCCTAAGAGGTAGAGGAGGAAGGCTTCTCTTCTTCTTTCATCTTAGTCTTACTCATTTTTTAATTTTTAGCTGCTATCAAGTTAACTTCTATCTTCACTGCATCACTTTTCATTTCAGCAAGTGTAGGGGATTCCCTTTCTCTCAACAGTATGGAAAACTCATATTCAAAAGATTTAGCATACCTCATTTGAGCTAAGGCTTGTGGTGGTTTCAAATGAGTAGGAATAGAGTCTAACACTTTATTAAACATTTTTGAAAAGTTTTGAACAGACTCATCACCTACTCTCTTCAAATTACTATACTCGGTGAGGGATTGTACTGGATTAGTTCTATTTCCCCATTTTCTCAGAAAAATATCTTCAAACTCATTCCAATTATGAATACGTCTAGGATTAAGGGATTTATACCACTTTCTAACCTCACCAGTAAAACTCTGAGAAAAAAACCTCAACTTAAACTCTTCATCATCAACCTCCTCCCTGTTTATAAAATCATTAAATTGATCTACATGTTCCTCTACTGTAATGTCTTCATCACTTCCCCAAGTTTTGATTCTAGCAGCATATTTGCTAGGGAGATCATGTAATACAGCTGGAAGAACAAGAGGGGTATATCTGGCAGGTGCAGCAGGTGGCAGAGGTACATTTCTATCCAGGGTTAAAGGGATTGTAGTAGCTTTATGGATAGCAAAAATAGAGGATAAAAAATTGCTATGAGGAGGGCTATTTGGTATTTGTGGTTTACTGATAATTGAACTCCAATTTGGAAGGGGCAAACAAACTTTAATTTTCAACGATACTTCAAAAGTTTCAAGCTCTTTGAATTTATCTAAAGAATCTTTTTCCAACAACAACTCAGAAGTAACAACTTCCCAAAACTCTTCTTTGTCTTCCTGTGTTACTAGAGCTAAGGTGTCAATTCCTCTCTTATGCAAGTCTAAGATAATTTCAATTAATTCCTTTTCACTTTCTGATCTAAAAAAAACCTCCTGAATTTTATCATCAACTCTTTTATCTTCAGGACTTCTTAAAATTTCAGAGGACGAGGATTTCAAATGTGATAGAGTACCTGATATTTCATAAATGCCTTTACTACCTCTGGAAATGGTGTTTGGATTGTCCACGATGGTAGGTGGATCTGGGTCGGGATTACTCCTCGTGTATCTCCTTCTCAAAGCCACCTTTAATTATATAAAATTTAAATGGAGTCACCAAGGTAGATGCAGCCTCGAAAAGCTTCTTGAGATCCTGCTACCTTCAGAAGTTCAGCTTCAAAATCTCGAGAAAGTGTAATCTTCAGACTCCCAGCAGATGCACCAAAATGTTATCACAAAATCAGACCTGATAGGCTACCAATCAAATCAATCTCATGTAACTGTTTCAAACCAATATTTTGATTGAGGTTTAGCCTCCTCAACCTAAGAGGGCTCTCTGAAGGGTTAATGATTTTTTGATAGAAATATGTTCGAAATTTTGTCATTGATGGCAAAGGAGATGGCAAAGGAGACAGCATAGAAGCAGAGAGAGAGAAAAAGAAGACTGTTGAAAGGAAAAGAGAGAAAAATAGGTAGAGTAGTAGCAGAGAGGAAGCATAGATCTGAAGAGGATGTAGAGGGTCGAGCAACTACAAAGCAGGGCCATTTGAAGCAGCTCGGGCTGCAGAATATGCAGAGAATACAATGAAACAACGAAACAGTCATGCACAAAGACAGAGATAGAGAATACAGAGACAGAGTATACAGATAATATACTGACATGCACAGTAACTGAATGTAGAGAAATGGTCACTCTAAAACAGTCGTTGTGTAGGAAGCAATGGTTGGTTGATTTCTGTGTGTATTATGGAAGTACCAAGGTGAATCACGAGGGGTTGTTTAACCTCTATTTGTAGTTATGGAAGCAATGGCATGGTTTCATAACGAAACCTTAAATAGATGCTATGGTGTGTTACATGAAGCCCAAATCAAAATAACCTGTAGTTAAGAAGCGGAGGTTAATGATAATAAAACGTTGATAGCACGCAGTGCGAAACCTTGAGCCAGAAGACGCGGAACCTTGCATGAACAATGAAACCGGGGGTGAAAATACCAGCAGCATCACGTGAGTTTGGAGATGGTAAGTGGTTTCACCTTTTTGAACGTGATATGGGTCTTCATTCGATGCGAGGCTATAAGTGGTATTTGAATACCATTTATATCGCGTAATTTTGGAGGATTAACCCACAGAGGAAGAAATAACGCGATATGTGCTATAGTCGTTTGATCTGGAGTAGAGGAAATCCAACGGTCGCTGTATCGCGCGATAGACGAAGATTAGTGGCAAGGTATTTTATAAGTTGTTGTGGACCCAGATGCTTTGTAATATGATGTGATGGTTTGATTGGAAGCTGGAATTTAATAAACTGTGATAGAATCAAAGGTCATATATGTTATCGTTTGTTTTAAGTCCAAGGACGAGGGTTTTATTATAATATTACAATGGAGGTTGTAATACATGGAGCACGATGGATAAAGCTTAACATAAGGCAATATGATGTGGGGCCCAGAACCAATATACATTGGTCCTTGTGATTAATCAAAGTCGTGGTATAACGTATGAAAGGTCTTTCATACGCTTCGGGGTTGATATAAACTGTATTGTGAATGCAAAGGGATAGTGTGGGCCCAAGTGTAGTTACATGGAGTTTTTGAGTTTAATATATGGTCTAAAGGTAAGTTACATGCCCCTGAAGTACCACATGTATACTTAGTTTCAGAACCAAGTCGAACGTTAATATAATATAATGGTATTGATATTATAAGACGTTGGATATTGATCCAAAGGATTTGAAATATGTTGTGGGCCCGAACACATTAAGAGTTATATAAAGTGAAACCCTTCACCAAATGAAAATTAAAGGTTTACAATGGTCCAAAATTGTAATATTCAAATGATAATTCGACATTTTTATATGAATGATATGACTGGCATATAGCAGCGGACGTGACTTATTTAACTCAAAGGTTTTGTGGTAAACCTAGTAAAAGGGTTCATCTCTTTTGAAATAAACTAAAGTTCGAAGAACTTATAATATTTGAATGCAGACCTTACGAATGGAAATATAAAAGAGGCGGAGTATATGTGTAGTGTGGGACCCCATGTAAAAAGAAAAGTTCAATGCATGTTTATTCTGAGAATCTTAACCCAAGTTGAAGGATATATAAAAGCTGAAGCGGAAAAGTATATATATGAAACAATATACATATATACATATATCTGTGAATAGTGAACCATCGCATCAGAGAAAAACATAACAACGGAACATGTTAATAAAGGTTGCGATTGCGATTGTGATAAAGAAGCGGACCCGATATGTTATAAATGGTGACTCATATGTGTTTGAGTTCCGGCTTAAAGTGCATCAAAGTAATTCAACGCATCGGAGGTGAAAGAGTGACGAACAAATTGAAAGTTCCAATTGTGATTGAGTGATCGGATGATAGCCGTCGGATTTGCTGAAGGATGGACGGCGGATATGAATCATTTGATTACATGTTGGGGCCTTTGCTAATCGCTTCGGAGGAAAGAAAATAACCAACGCTGAAGAGTAAAATGAAAGTAAGCGGCAAGTATAGATATATATGAAATATTATATATGTATATTTATATCTGTGAACAGTAATCCATCGCATCGGAATAAAAGGAGCTGTGGCACAATACCATTGAATGTTTCGATTGCGATCATCACATCGGAACCATCGCAAAGGAAGCAATCGCATCGAAGCAAGGCAGCACAGCGAAATAGGTTAATGAAGTTTGCGATTGCGATCAATCACAATCGGAAATCTCTGGAGGAGACTCATCGCATCGAAGCATAAAACAAAGTTCGGATGGTGGGCCCAAAAGGTCTTTTATTATTACTCCGAGAGTTGATTTGTGTTATATAAAAGGGGAGTTATATATATATATATATATATATATATATATATATACACAAGAGTTATGCAATTGCTGTGAACAGCAGAGCAAGCAGAGAAGAAAAAGACAGATACAGTCACAGAAAAGACAAACACACGGTGATCTAAAACTGAACGGGTTGATTTTTAATCAATATTGTAACTGAATGTAAACATTTTTTATTGGTTTATATTGTTTTTGATGCACTGGAATGTCTCCGTAGGAAACAAAACTCCACTCTAAAACTGAAAGTTTTACAAATTGTTGTAGTTTTTTTAATAAGCTGGATAAAGAAGTGAGGACGCAAAAGGCGAAGAGTCAGGGCTACTCACTTTGAATTCCCTGTGGAATACGAATAGTTATGAGGCAAACTTTATAAAGGATATTGCATTGATATGCATAGAGAGGTTAGAGAATGCATAGTATGAAGAATTTAGGCAGAGAAGATAAGAAGAAGGAGGAGCTGAAAGAGATGCTATAAGACAAATTTGAATACTAGAGGACAGCACAAAAGAAGGTACAGAATAGAGCTGATATCCAAGGTAAATCAGCAAATGTTTTCTTTTGATAGAATGAGGAAGTTGGAGCTTCCCTATCAAATTGTAGCTTGATAGATGTAAGTTGTATTTGACTAAGGTTGGAGCCTCCTATAGGTTGGTGCCTGTAGAAAATTGATGGGAGTTGGAGCTTCCTTGCAAGTTGTAGCTTGCAGAATTGAGGTTGGAGCCTCCTGTGGGTTGGTGCCTACAGAAAATCAGTGGTGAGAGGGAGTTGGAGCTTGCCTTTGCATCACAACAATAAAAAGATGTGGTTTTCTCCCTTTATGGGTTTCCACTTATATCTATTGTCTCTGTGTGTGATGCCTATGTGTTGATATGTTCTATCCAATCTGCTTAATACTTGCTGCTCTCATAATAAGTTTGGTGTCACATTATCTTAATACTTGCTGCTCACATATTAATATTGTTCAAATGTAAAGTTGATTATGAAATTAAGTTGTAAATAAGTTTGATGAAAAGTTTTAAAAGCTCATGAATGTGTTAAACTGATTCACCCCCCCCCCCTCTCAGTTTAACTGAGGGTTCAACAATTGGTATCAGAGCAGGTTCCCTTTGTATCAGTTTAACAACTGAAAGGAGATCCTAGGTCCCCAGGATGGCTAGTCAAGAAGGAAGCTCAACCAATAAAGCCCCTTTTTTCACCGGTGCTAATTATGCCTTCTGGAAAATCAGAATGAGAGGATACATAATGTCTCTAGGAATAGAAGTTTGGGCAGTTGTGGAATTTGGATATGCCCCAAAGGCAACTGACTCGGAAAATTAAGCCAAACAAGATTTTGTAGCTAATGCAAAGGCCATGAATGAAATCTTAAATGGACTGTGTGAGGCTGAATTTATCAAAGTAATGCACAGAAAGACTACCAAAGAGATGTGGGATACTCTAGAGAACATCCATGAGGGAGACAAGAAGGTGAAGACAGCAAAACTTCAAGTCTATAGAGCCCAGTTTGAAAATTTAAAAATGAATGATGATGAAGACATTGCTAGCTTCTTTTTAAGGGTTGCAGAAATAGTAAATAACATGAAAGCTCTGGGAGAAACCATAAAAGAAGTTGTAATTGTTCAAAATATTCTGAGCTCTCTTCCACCCAGCTTTAACCCTAAGGTTTCTGCCATAGAAGAAACAGATGATTGGGAAACCTTGACCATGAACCAGTTACTTGGAAATCTAACAGCCTATGAGATGAGACTACCACAGAGGAAGTCAAATTTGAGGGAGGCAACCTTTAAGACAGAGAAGAAGAAAGAAGAAAAAGAATATATATGCTCTTGCTCTGATGAAGAAGAGGCCAATTTTGTCAGGAAATTGGATAGAGGCTCAGGTAAATATAAAGGTAAACTTCCATTTAAATGCTTTAACTGTGGAAGAGTTGGACACTATGCTGCTAAGTTTCCCCATAAGAAAATAAAGAATTAAACTCAAGAGTCAGAGAAAACAATATCAAAGAACTAGCAGAAAGGAAAGAAATTCAATAGAAAATCTTTCTATGCTCAACAAGACAGCAGTACATCTGAAGACTCATATGAACCTTCTAGTGAAAAAGGAACCTATAAATTTATATTGATGGCCATAGAAGAGCTTGAAGGACTCCTTCTAGAAGATGAAGAATAAGGTGAATTTGATCTTGAGGGGGAGCTAAGAAGTGCCCTGGAGGAAATTAACAGACTCAAACTGAAGTGAAAAAAACAGAAAGACATTCTCCTCAAGTATGTAAGAGAAGAACAAAATTCAGAAGTTCTCATTCAGTTGAAAGTAGAGCTTGAAGAAGCCAGGAAGGTAGAAGACATTTTACTTAAGAAAATTAAGGATAAAATTCAGGAACAAGAGAAATTGGAAGAAGAAGTAGTATGCTTGAGGAAGAAATTAGAGAATTCCAAAAGGAAAGTGTCAATAAATTCTTCCCAAATGACAAGCTTTGGTAAGTTGAATGAAATTCTGGATGCTCAAAGATATCCTTTACTAAAAACTGGGATAGGCTATGAAGGAGAATCAAGTAAAGGCAAAGAAAAGAAAAGAAAAAATATTATTTTTGTAAAAGAAAATAAGGATGATGAAGCAGCTTAGATGAATCCTACAGAAGAAGAAACATGCAATGAAGGAGATAGAAACCAGAAGGAACCTCTAATAACAAAGAATGAAATAAATACTCAGCCAACAAAAAAAGTCTCATATACCCCTGAGTATGTCAAATTTGGAAGCGATCAAAGGAGATTCTTCCCTCCTATGAAAAATTCCAACTTTATGCCTGCCACAAGCTCGAACATATTGTTGCATACTGTCATACAAGGAGGATTAATTCAAACTAGCAAAGGATGCAAATAGTTAAGAGATTATCTCAAGCAAACAAATGGAGAAGACAACCTTTCATCAGGTATGCAAATTGTTTCTATGGATATTGTTTTTACTATAAGGAATTTGGCCATAAAATCATAGAATGCATAAAACATGGACAAAGATTGATGTTCAAAACCTCAAGGAGGTTTATGAATTAGGAGAGTTTACTCATACTCATACTTCTGCTAAAAATATGATTAAATGATGTGTATGCAATAAAATTGGACATTTGCCTTCCAAATGTCCTCTCAGAGAATGTGGGTCATCATCTCAGAAAAGGTACCAAACAAAAGGATGCATGCAGTGGAAAAATAAGGTGAATAAATGAGACCTAGCTCTAATAGTTCAAGACCTGAAAAGCCAATGGTATTTGGACAGTGGTTGCTCAAAGCATATGAATGGAGATAGAAGAAAGTTTATAACCTTTGATGAAAATAAATATGGAAATGTTACTTTTGGCAATCACAAAGTAGGGAAAATCAAAGGAAAAGGCCCAGTCAGTCTAGATAATGGCAGAGGAAAAGCCCAAGATGTACTATTTGTGGATGGGTTGAAATCAAATGTTCTGAGTGTTAGTCAAATATGTGATAAAGGCTGTGAAGTTCTTTTTAGAGCACAATACTGTGAAGTCAAATCAAGCACCACAGGAAAGACTCTGATCAAAGGTGTTCGAACAGAGAGTAATGTCTACATAGTGAAAGAAGAGAATGAAGCATGCCACCTTAGCAAACTTTAGGAGTCATGGTTATGGCACAGGAGATTGGGACTTCTTAACTTCGACCATATCATCAGACTGAGCAAGAAGAAAGCAGTTAGAGATATGCCAGCAATAAAGAAGCCTTCTAATACCATATGTAAATCTTGCCAATTAGGAAAACAAACCGGACATCCTTTAAGACCAAATATGAGCTATCAACAAGTAAGCCACTTCAACTTGTACACACGGACCTGTGTGGACCTTCAAGAACTAAAACACCAAGTGGAGAATCCTACTTCATGTTGATAATAGATGATTTCCCCAGAATGACATGGGTTTCATTTCTCAAATATAAATCGAAAGCTGCGGAAAAATTCAAAATATTTAAAGCATTAGCGGGAGAAAATCGAGACGGGGATGCGAGATGAAATGCACGAGTCGGAGCGGACGGAGGAGGTGAATTCAGCGATTATGACTTTGCAAACCTATGCAATGAACATGGCATAAAACAACAATTTACTATTGCGGGGACACCTCGGCGGAGAATGGAGTAGCGAGAGAGAGACAAAACGGATACTGTTCAAAAAATTTCCGAGGTCCATGATGCAGAGAATAATATTTCTCAAACCTTCTGGCGAAGCTATACACCCTGATGATACATATCCTTAATAAAGCTCACTTAAGGCCAAACGGTGACAAGACTCCCTATGAGCTTGTGGCATGGAAAGCCGGCTTCAATCAAACATTTCGAGAATCTTTGGAAGCAAATGTTACATAAAGAATAATGATGAAAATCTTGGAAAATTTGATGCAAGAAGCGAGATGAAGGGATCTTTCTAGGATATTCTTCCAAAAGTAAAAGGATACGGATTGCTACAAAAAAGACTCTTCGGAAAATAGTAGAAAGTATTGATGTGAGATTTGATGAAGAACTTCCAAACAATACACGAAATACTGATACATTGCGGTCCATTAGGCAAAGCCATGAAGAAGAAATCCAAAATGATGAGGAAACAAGCAAGACAACGGAAGATACGAGGAAATTTGAGTTCTAAAGCTCCCTCAATATATACTCGGGAAGAACCATCACGAAGATCGGATCATTGGAGACAAGAGAGTAGGGGTCCAAACAAGAAGGCGGCTAAGAGAACAAGACTGAAGAGGTATACATAGCCATGCTATCACAAATAGAGCCAAAGAAATTTGAATAAGCCGAGCAAGGACAAGTCTTGGGTAAAAGAAATGAATGAAGAATTGGACCAAATTGAAAATAACAATATCGGGAACTAGTTCCTAGACCAATTGAGAAAAAATATCATTGGCTCAAAATGGGTATTCAAAAATAAAATGAATGAGGAAGGACGGGTAATCGGGAATAAATCCGGACTTGTACGCAAAGGATACTCACAAATTGAAGGACTTGATTACGATGAAAACATTTGCCCTGTGGCCCGAATGGAAGCTATCATAATGTTCCTGGCATTTGCATGCTACCAAAACTTCAAAGTATATCAAATGGATGTAAAATCTACATTTACGAATGGAGACTTAGAAGAAGAAGTCTACATGGAACAACCGAAGGCTTCTCATTGATAGACAAAGAAAACTATGTGTGCGGTACTGGAATAAGGCCCTATATGGACTAAAATAGGCTCCTCGTGCTTGGTACTCAGAAATTTGGATAAATATTTGCAAAAACAAGGTTTTAAGAGGTGGAGTAGACAGAAATCTATACATAAAAGCCCATGAAGATGAACTCTCGATTGTTGTAGTATATGTTGATGACATTATGTTTGGAAGCAACGGAGATGAATTAGCAAAAGGGTTTGCTTGATGAGATGAAAACAAAGTTTGAAATGTCTATGATTGGAGAGCTCGGGTTTCTACTTGGGACGTAACAAATTCAGCAAAGAAAGCGCGAGCACATTCATCTCTCGGGAAAATTACTTAAAAGAAATGCTGAAAAAAAGTTCAAAATGAAGGAATTTGCAAACCTATGTCAACTCCCATGACCACGAGGTTGGAAGCTATGTCTTGATGATGGGTCTACTTGCATATAGATCAAAAAACTCTACTGAGATCCATGATTGGAAGTTTATTGTATATGAGTCGCATCAAGACCGGACATCATGCTAGCAGCGGGACTAGTGGCTAGATATCAAGCGACACCTAAACAAAATCACCTTCTTGCGATCGAAAAGAATATTCATATATCTACAAGGAACAACACGATATGGACTTTGGTATCCTAAAGGCAAAAAGCTTCACCTTGACTGACATACACGGATGCGATTGGGCCGGTGTGTGGATGACGAGAAGAGTACAAGTGGAGGTGCATTCTATCTAGGAGAAAGTACGGTAGCATGGTTAAGCAAGAAACAAACATCTATCTCACTGTACCGCATACGAGAGCGAGAATATATAGCGACGACATGTTGTACACAAGTCATGTGGATGAACGGACTCTTCAAGACATGAAGGTAAGCTTTAATGAACGTATCTCAATCAAATGTGATAATACAAGCACTATATGTATATCAAAAAAATCTTGTGCTTCACTCAAAAACTAAGCACATCCCAATCAAGTATCATTTTTCTTCGAGAACAAGTGGATCGAGAAGATAGTAAAGGCTGAGTATGTGCCAACAAAAGAACGAACGGCTGATATATTTACTAAACCACTTGCTAGAGAATCATTCGAATATTTGAGAGATAGACTAGGGGTAGTATGCATGCAGATACTACTCTCTAATATGAAGAGAAAGCACGAGTTTCGGGGGAGAACGAGAAACGGAAATATCATTCCCAAGGGGGAGATTAACCAAGCAAGGGAAGCATAAAACGGGTCCACAAGATCAAAGAGCTGTAAAAAAATATTCTCGGTATTATCGGCATTCGGCATGAAAAAGGCTTTTGAGGAAATTCACTGCGATAGAACGGTCAAAATATGCGAAGAATAAAGGAATAGCTGTGATTACCATCTAAATAAAACTACACGGTTGACAAGTAAAAGCGGCCAAAACATTGAAGGGTTTGTTTTGAAAACACATTATACAAAAATGAAAGTCATTGTTTACAACAACAACGAGGACCTTTCGAGTCATTAAGAGCATCATCCTATGCACGCAATCTAGCACGGATTACAAACAACGAACTAATACGGATGAAACATAGCTATAAAACATATATTGGCTCAGCTGTATCGGACGAGGGAGAAAAAAACGTATATTCAAGTTCAATAATCCTTAAAGTGTTATCTCAACAAGTCTGTACAACGATGCCGGAGCGACGGGGTACAAAGTCGGAAAATGGTGGTCTAAACACAAATCAAAGAAAGTAAATGCAACGACAAGGCCTATATGGAGAAATGAGGCGTCGTCCTTTGCCATTGATGTCAAAGGGGGAGGAAGAGCAAGCAACGGAAGAAAGGATTCTAACGAGGGCAAACGGAGGAAGTGTATTGCCATCAATGCCAAAGAGGCTGTAGAAATATTGTCATTGATGGCAAAGAAAGAAAAGAACGACGGCGGGGAATATGTACGGTGAGCGTTAGCGGAGGGTCGACGCACGGAAAGGCGAGCGAGAGGTCGAGCAACGGCCCCGAAACATAAATAGGCAAAGGAGACGGGTGGAAGAACATTGCTAAATCGTAACGGTCAAATACATAGGCGAGTGAAACGGTCGAGCGATGGGCGAAGCGGGCGGCGTTAGCGCGGCGGTAGGCTGATATAAAATTACGAGAATCGCCCAAGCCGGCGGATACATTCATATGTATAATTCCGAGAATATTTACCCAATGGGCGTTACATATAATACATAAACCTTATGAGAATCGCTTAACTCCCGGCGGCAATGTAATGCATATAATACAAAACCATATTCCGGGAATCGCACACTCCCAACAGGCGTTATACATTTAATATAATACAAATATTATTCTAGGGAATCGCTTAACTCCGGCGACTTAAGTATATATATATATATATATATATATATATATATATATATATATATATATATATATATATATATATATACATATACATATACATATACATATACATATACATATACATATACATATACATATACATATACATATACATATACATATACATATACATATACATATACATATACATATACATATATATATATATATATATATACAAAACGTATTCCGGGAGAATCGCATAACCCATTGGCAAAGTATACATATATATCGGTTATATAAGTGGAGCGCTTAATTATAAGAACCAAGCTTTATACGGTGGGAACCCTCCCCTAATCGCGTCGGAGCATCGCGGTATAGGTCGATCGGAGACATCCAACCAAATACTTACGATTGCGATTGAAGCCGGACACGATGGGTGTATAAATGGTGGTTAATACATATTTGAATTCGACCTAATCGCATCGAAGCATCGCGGTATAGGCCAATCGGAACAACCAACCAAATACTTGCGATTTCGATTGAAGCCGAGAACCGATGGGCGTATAAACGATGGATGATATATATTTGAAGTCCGGCATGATCACATCGGAACAACCCAATCGCAATCGGAGAAATCGAAAGAGAAGGTATAAGTGACTTAATCGCATCGAAAGGTTAGAGTTGGCAAAGAAACATGCAAACGCAATCGGAGGCCGAGAGCGATCGCGATCGATCGCAATCGGAGCGGGGAGCGATCAGCTGCAATACGGAGGAGACTCATTGCATCGGGAAGCATGTCAAGTGGGCCCAAAAGGAGTTCTTATATGTTTAAAAAAATCTTCATTATATTACGTTGAGAATTGATTTAAAAAGGAAGTTTGTATGTATGCGAGAGTTGAAATTACTTATATGTATATATGAAAGGGCATTGTTATATATACATATAACATTGTTGCGGTGGTATTAAAGATGTGCCGCGTGGTTCATGGGTTGTATGTATATGCCTCGGCTTAACGGGAGAGGGCGATTACTAATATACAACGATTGTGATATATGTCCGCTAAAACGCGGAGACTACACATCAACAAGACACTTATTGTATGAAAGGCGTTGGAATAGGCCCATATTTAAAAGGCGGCGAGTTACACCTCGAGCGAGAGGGACGAGAAAAGCAAACGAGCGAGAGAAAAGAGATAAAGCACGGTCAAAGAAAATACAAATGCGCGGTGATCCAAAAAGGCTATTATGAGTGGTGGAGCTCTCATTGTAATTAAATGTAAATATTTTTAATTGATTTATATTGTTGTGATGCATTGGCAAGTCTCCAAAGGAAAAACAAAGATCCCACTATAATATTAAAAATAAGCACCTACGGTTACATTTTTTTGAGTGAGTAAGGAAAAGAAATGAAAAGGCGAGAAAGCGAAGAGGTATGGCGGTCCATTCCAAATTCTTTGAGGGAATGCTAACGAGTCCATAAAGAAAATTCTTATAAATAATATCATCTAGATATGCAGGAGAGAGAGAGAGAGTAAATCTAGAGAAGGTAGAGTATAGAAGGGTAAGGCGGGAGAAGACTAAAAGAAGGCGATGAGAGAAGCTACGGAACGGAGGGCGATATGCGAGGGTAAATCAACAAACATTCGGTTTGTTAATTTGAGAATTTGGAGCTTCCTATCAAGTTGCGGCTTGATAGTCTGTCGGTTGTGGGCGGCGGGGTGGAGCCTCTTGTGGGTTCGTGCCTACGAGAAAATCGAAGGAGTTGGTGCTTCCTTGCAAGTTGTAGCTTGTAGAATTGAGGATAGAGCCTCACTGTAGGTTGGTGCCTACGAGAAAACGGTGGTGAGAGGGAGTTGGAGCTTGCCTTTGCATTACAACAATAATAAGATGTGGTTTTCTCCCTTTATGGGTTTCCACTTATCTGCTTTGTCTGCGTGTGTGTTTCTTATGTGTAGATGTGATTCTTTCAATGCAGCAATTGGTTGTTGCTCTCAACATAAGTGTGGTGTCACATTAATTTAATATTGGCTACAACATTTTAAGATACATTTTTATAAATTAAGTTCTGTAAAAAAAATTTGGTAAAAAATTTTGAAAAAGATTATGTATGTATTAAAGCGATTCACTCTCGGTTTAATTTAAAAGATTCAACAACATGGCACGGTATACATCACTTAGTAAACCCATAATATTTACAATATTGAGGACCATAATTCGGTGTACATGAAGGAATAAAGTAGCAAGTTCAATTGACATTTATGAGAAACTCATAAGTTATAGATGCACTCTTTATGGCAAGATAATTTATAGTATTTTTTTCCTTGTTTGCTTAGTTATCGTCTTGTTGTGCACGAGGACGATGAAGAAGATGAGAAACCTACGTAATGCAACAAAAAAGAGGAAATTGTAGTTTTTTCAATGCTCAAAGATAATATCCATTAAATATAAAAAATTAGAGAATGGGGGTGACAACATCTCCAAGATTTTTTGTGAAAAAATATATAAGTATATGTAAAGGACTTAGTATGATATTTACGTTTAGTTAGGTTATGTACATATGAAACAATATTTTTGAAACGATGTAACCATGATCATTGCTTCAACAATCGCCTTAGAATCCATGTGGGTAGATATCTATTTTCTACACCGGTTACTTAGACAAAATCACATTGAATATAATAAAGCATCGTTGTTATTTTTCCAAATTTCATTAATTATGGGCTTTGCTCTAATTTCATGTAATCTAGTTATTATTTACTAATTTTGTTATTTGTAATTGTGTCAATATTTAATTTTTCAATGATTATAGAAATATAATAATTATGAATTAATTGCAATTTTTGTCGTTGCGATTGTTTCCATAACTATTGAAATAAATGCAAGTTTGGAAGAGCATGTAGATTTATCATGCGTATTCGGCCTATGGAAATACAAAAGCGATAAAACAAGTTTAGTTTTGCTATTGGCTTTTAGCGAATTGAAAGGAATGTTGAAATGCGCAAAGCAAATGCATAAACTATTTTAAAAACATATTTATTTCCATATTTAGATAAATTTATTTAATTGAAGAAATAAATCGATTGATAAAGTGTATTATTAGACTTTGTGAAAAAAACCCAAAACATTTAAATGATATGTGAGGCACTTTGTAGTCTGCATAAATTGCAACGTGACACATTTTTAGGTCCCATAATTGTTGTATCTAATGCATCTTTTTTCCCATATGATATACTGCTTATTCCCTTGTTTTAATATTTTTTGCACTTTGATCTTGTACTTATACATTCTCTTGATTCAATAGTGAATATTTACATTTGGTTTGCATTTTATTTAAAGAATACCTTTGTTATATGCATTTCTCGGGACTAATGTTCATTAAATGTTTTTAACGCAGTTCTACGCACTCTATAGAGATCATGCACCATAATAGAATTATATGGGGGCCACCGATCATCTTATATTTCCCTTGTTACATGTCATTTTGTCACCATTAGGTAAAGTGACCGTTGTTCCGAATCTCTCGCTATTTGATGAAGTGTTCCAAAAATTCCCCTATAGGTTTTAGAAGAAAAAACAAACCTAAAGAAAACAATAATCTTGGATTACATTACTCAAGAAACCTAATTTTAGGCACGTTCGGTTTCCTAATGAGTATCTCACGCAACATGATTTTACATTGAGGCATGTGCAAATTTGTGCTCTGTCTTCCACTAGAAAGCTGCGCAAATGACTAACGTGAGTAAAAATAAAAAAGTAATTTCTAGAAGCCTTGTTAGAGGGAATATTTCTCAACCAAAGGCCTTGAGCCTATACAAACTTAGGCATCATCCCTTTGTTCATGGAGAAAAATTCCTCCCTTTGTGGAACCATAATCCCTCCTTTTGAGGATCTCATCCCTTGAGAAGAGTATCTCAAACCTCCTCCTCTTGGCCTATAAATTCAACGTAGACCATAGGGCTAAGGAGGACTTCTAAATGTAAACTTATGTTGTCGAATTAGGGTTGAAGACTTGTCACCTAAGGTGAATATTGGAGATCAATGGGAATAGGCTTACATCATCGAGGCTAAGGTTGTATTGCTCCTTCTTGTTCAAAATCAATACAAGAAGTTGTTTCTTTCCTATTTACACTTATTATGATTCTTTTTACAAAAATCCTTGATATTTTTCATAATTTATAATTGAATACTAGATTAAGGTTATGATACATGCTATGTTGCAATTTCCATTCATTGTGTTTGACTCTTTATCGACATTATGCTTTTATTCCTTGTTTGTTTATTTTATGCGAGATATTCTCTTGAAGCAACGAGGAAGAGCTTTTGAAAGCATTGAAAGGACATATGCAACCATTTTGTAGAGAGGTAAGAGACTTTTGCACATTTCATATATCATGTTTTAGTTGTAGATTAAGGAAAGGTAGTAGCTACTTGTCTACGTTTTGTTTCTAGATTAATATTTTAATTTAGGGAGATCGCTCTTGTACGCAAGAGGGATTTATCCACCATAACAAATTGGAGACTCCTTTGGGTAACGATTTGTTCTTCATTATGTCCTCCTATGACCTTTGATCGCTTTCTATAGCCTTGTTTGACTTTGTGTTTGAACCTTGAAAGTTTAAGTTTTTGGATTTTTTGGGTTTCGTTTTTTATTTTCTTAATCTTTCTCGGTTGCGCACTCTTCCTTTAGAAAGCTGTGCATACGCACGCTTGAACCTAACTAGTAACTCTGCGGAAATTTACGAAAATTAAAAATTTAGGGATTTTTCAAGTATTCTTTGTTTTGGTCACTACTAAGAGGTTTATCAAATTACTCAACAATTTTTGGGTGTTTTTTTCCTTTGAGTGTCATCTCTTTTTGATCCTTGGAATTTTCATGAAATTTTGGTTTGAGTTCTTTTTTAATGAAATCTTAGATTGCATTTGATTTCATTGGGTTTGATATTTTTTTGTGAAATTTCCTTTACTTGCATCGATTGTTTCTTTCAAAGTATTAGTGAAAGAATGTATTGTTGTGCATAAGTAGTCTTGTTATACTCTTCTTTCGTTGATACGAAATCATCTTGTGTTTGTTTTGAATAGTTTAGTTGCATAGTTTACATTCTTGAAAATTCAATCGTAGATTTAGGTCAATGTATTTGGTTGTCTTTTTTTGAGAAAAAACACTTATCTTTATAGTTTAGGGTTTTTATTTTTTGGTGGTTTGTAGATCTATCAAAAAGAGTCTTCACTTCTAGAATTGGTTGTGTCAGGTCTCTTTTATTTCAATGAATCGCGTTACATATTCATTTATGCCTCTTGTAAAAGAGTTATTTCATTGATTGAAAAGTTAGTGTCTCTCATTGAAAGATAGTCTTGATTTGAATTTTCATATTTTTTATGATTTTTTTTAAACATAAAAATTGAATTTTTCTTGGAATTTATTTGCATTAGTATTTTCTTGCTAAAAATTAGCGCACTAGAGAATTTGTTATGTTTTCTCTTATTTATCAATTCTTGTATTGTTGGAAGTGAATGGAACCTCTCTCCTTACTTTAGTTAGAATTCATCTAAGTGAAAATATTACATTATCATATTTGATTGCATTTAGTTTTGATTCAAGTTATAACACCATCGATTTCATATCCATCAACCTATTGAGTAAACAACGGCCCTAAAAAACAATGTTAACAAAATAAATTAGAATTTTTTATATTTCTAGGGCTCATTATACCTAGATTAGATCAGATTGTAGGGATTTAGAATAGGAAGGTGAGTTAACTTTCCAAATATGTAAACAAACAATATAATCTTGTGATAGGGAGTAAATCCATCTATTACAATTTGACTCTCGGGAAGCTCCTCTTACAAGGGAGTTAAGCATGAGATCGTATCAGAGACAAAGTGAAGTGATCAACCCCATTTCATTGGTTATAGTTGCACGATTTTCACGCATTAAAAATGGTGTTGAAACATACTTGGTAGTCACTCGAAGGATAACCTCGGATTTACCATGTTGAGGAACCTTGAATGGGATTGAGATTTGTTAATTTTCCCTTGTGTATATGTCGATATGTGATTGTTCCCCCAATTTAAATTGTTGTATGTGGTAACCTTAGAGACCATTATCTTAAGGATTTTACCCAAGGTGATAGTGGGCGGGAAGTCCCTGTGTATTTGGAGCGGATCTGTTGACTAGACTCACTTGGACCTTTTTGAAAGGGTAGTCTTCTCTCGAGATGGCATATGTGAAGTTACTTTCACCATATCGTGCCCATTAAAGCGAAGTTGTTAGTGTAATTGATTCCACCTACTCTATCTCTATTCACTTTTCACATTAATATATGTGACATTGGGTTTCATCACAAACTATTGATTTATTTGTGAAAATTTTGTTTGTGTGGTTTCACTCTTAAGATTTATTAGCGGATGTTATTTGATTTTTTTTCAATTTTTATAGACATTAGGTGTGGATTGTGAATTTGGGTTGTTAATATTGTTTAAATTCTTAATTAAATTTATTTAAGTTTAACCTAATGGCAATAATTTCGGAATTTACCGATCAATGAACTCCTTTTAAGGGGAATCCTAGTCCTTTTCACTGGCTTTGGAAATGTTGGTCCTCCTTATATGGATACAATTTCGCTTCTTGGATTCATGATAGCTTTAACGGTGTGGTTGTTTTCATCTTCTTTAATCCCAAATACCCAAACTATTCCACCTCAACCAATTTCTTCACCTCAACGAGGTTCTCCATCTCAAAGGACCATTGTTTTTTTGACCCTTTACCTTACTCACCCAAAATTCATTCCTCCCTTTCTTCTTATTAACTTGGTAAAATACTTGATGTTAATAACCAAGTGGCTAGAAGAAGAATAAAAAGAAGAACACGAAGAAGAAGCGATATAAGAAAGAATTCAACCAACCAACCATTGCTGCGAGTATAGAACATGTTGAGGAGCCTTCCAAAATACGTCACAAGCCCAAATTCCCTTGCAATATTTGTAATGGTGACCACCTTATTATTGATTTTATTGGTATTCCAAAGATATTATAAGTGTATCTAAATATTCTCATCATTTCATTGTTGATCCATCAGCTAGTGATTTAAAGGTTCTTGGGAAAAAGAGTAAAGTTAGGTTTCCTTGTAGGTTATGTGAAGGGATTCATCAAGAACACCTTTTCCCTCACACGGATGAATCCTCAAAAAAAATTGTAAAACCTTATTGTTTCTCAACAACAACTTCCAAATAATTACCGTAATATTTCTCCCAACCTACGCGTTAGTTGACGAAGAGATTGATATAATTCCAAGTACATTCAATCCCACTTTTCCATTAGAGAGTGAAATACATATCACACGGGTTGATGAACCATTGGTTGATCAAGTTGTATAATCATTTCCATCTTTAGTCGATCCCACTCTCCCCTTAGAGAGTGAAGTAAATTTCACTCAAATTCTTCTTGTGCTTTAGATTATATCACACAATGGGGCATTTCACATGTTTCTAGCAAACCCCCTCCAAGTACTAAGGTCATTTCCTTTGATTGGATTAGACTAACAAAGCCTTGTATCCCTTATTCCACACCTTTACAAATCATTGTGAAGGCTTATGGTAATAATGTGCGTCGCAAAAATGTATATGAAAGTGCTTTTGTTAGTATTTTATCCTCAAGAGCACTTGGCAAGCTCTAGATTCCCCTTAGCTTGTGTTTTTTACACAAAATATTTTGGATTTTAACGAACCATCAAAACACCTTTAGGGATCCTTTCTAATTTACCCATTACCTTGGAAGGTAAAACTATTTGTATTGATGTTATGGTAGTTAAGGGCCCTTTGGATTTCAATTTTTTCCTTGGGAGATACTATGTCTATGCAATGAAAAGTTGTTGTGTCTACACTCTTTCAAGTGATACCTTTGACTCACAATGGAAAAATTGTGACCTATTAATCAACTTCCATTCATTTGTCTTGATTCGACTACCAAACATCCAACATCCATGATTTTTTCCTTATATGGAAGTGGTATCTACCCCACCACGGGTTAATTATGTGGTAACTTTTCCCATGCCTCCACTTGCGACGGAAATGAGCCTCTCACTTTATGCTCATCTTCTTTTGATTTAGATACTGGTAGGTAACATGGTGAACCCTTCAATGGGGACATTTGAACCCAATTTTCTTATCCCTATTGAGTCCCTTGACATGTGTTGCTAGAACTATTTTTTTCCTTCGATGAAGACCCCTTGTAAGCCATGAGCGAGATGTGTCCCTTGACATGTCTTCCTTCCGATTGAAAGCCATGATCAAGGTGTCTATGAGGATGGTTATTTCACTATGTCAACCTCGTTAAAAAATGAAACATGTACCTATGAGCATAGTTATTTTCCTATTTCAAGCTCGTTAAAAAATGAAACAAATCCTCCCCTAATTGAGACGAGTTTTTCACTTGATCTCGTGAATGAACCTTCATTTAATGCACTTTCTATTAGTAACCAATATTCTACTTAGGAAGATCAAATAAATCTTGGGGGGCATGTTCCCTTGCATTCATTATCTTGAGGGCATGAAAACTACCCTTAAGCATAGTTTTTTCTCTATTTCAAGCTTGTGTAAAAAATGAAACCACTCTCGAAGCACGGTTTTTCTTTGTTTCAAGCTTGTGTAAAAATGAAACTAATCTCAAGCATATTTTTCTCTGTTTCAAGATTGTAGAAAAATGAAACATATATTGAGTCCATTTCGGTTATTATTTTTCAAGACTAGCGTTAAAAATAATGAAAATCACGAGCTTCTTTTGTTATATTTTTCATGCTCATAAAAACGTACATGAAAATGCCAAGTTCTTTCCATATTTTCATGCTCGTTAATTAACTGAAAGTCGGTAATATGAGTACACTTTTATCACTTTTTCGGACTCGTTAAAACATACGAAAAAGGAACCCCCCTCCCACCCTTATCTCTCGTGATTTCCATATTGTTTACTGCAAGATCGACGTTGGTTTTGTGTTTCTATCGTCACCATCACGCCGACGGTTATTCGCTTTCACTTGGTTTTTAACCCTTTCTGAGGAACCTCTTAGGGGTCATAAGTTTTATCATCAAATGTCCCTTTAATTTTCAGTTTTGAGTAGTTTAGCCTATGAAGCTGCTGTGAAGATACCCTCCGAGTACAGTGAGCAAGACAAAGGGAAACAAGTTACGGGTTTAAGATCGGCTCAAGAAGCTTAAGGTGGAATCACTGAGACCCCGATTCAAGAGCGAGAAAATTTGAAACAAGGATGGGTGCAACAAATGAAGGAAGTGTGCGCGATCCTCAAATAAGCGATTTTTACCAATGGAAGGTTTATCAAAGATACTTAGAAGAGCTAGAGGAGTTTCAAATTCAAGTGATGAGGATAACGCGGTATCATGAAGATTATGATAAATTTGTTCAAAATCTACTTAAAGCATGTGACAAAGAGGTGTGTAATACCTACTGAAACCTTGGATACTTGCAAAATTTTTGTCAAATGATACCGATTGCTGCAACGAAAGCACAGTTTATTTTAGAAACCTTGTGATAAAAAAGAAGGTTGAGGTACATGAAGAAGATTTTAACGAGGCATGGAGATTGGTCGAGAAATGCGAGAAGCAATTGGAATCCCTCGACCTGGAGATAGGCCTAGACCAAGATCTAGAGTTAAGCACGAGAAAAAAGCCTCGTCATCCGGTGCCCTCAGCGAGCTCAAAAATCCTTTACCTAAAACTTCAAAGGTTAAAGCCTCCACCAACAAAGTATAAAATAAGAGGAAGAGGAGGTAATAGTCGTATGTCTAAGGTTTTTTACAATTTTGACCATTTCTATAGGATTTCTTATATGTTTCGCACTGACGGGGATACATTTTGTTTTCAGAGTCACCATGAGCATGGTATCAATGGTATGAGGTATCCATAGGCATAATGAGGGGTCTACCATGCTATATTTTTTTATAAAGGATTCTAGCAAAGAAAATCAAGTTTAGAATTGTGTGCTATGCGAGGTGTTGCGTAATTGCTACGCGGCCCTTGTTTACAAAGTTCCATAGGTGTTATGGAGTTTTTAGCGCATCGAGAGGTTAGAGGGGTTGATGTGTCACACATGCGGAAGCCATTTCAGCTCATTTACCATCGACCACGCGTCATCTATGAGGATAAAAAGTGACTTGGCGATTGTACTACCCGGCTCATGCACAACACTATCGAGTTCATTGGTAGCTTTTTTTGTTTTTTTCTATTTCCTTGTTGTGATGGATGTGGTTCGAAGAATTAGACAATTATTTAGATATTTTTTTCTTTAAGATAAAGATAAGTATCTTTATGTTTTCCTTTTATCATTTTAGAAAAAGGATGTAAACGGCGGTGATGTTTACTTTTTCGGTTTGTGTTGATCCTCTCCATGGATCGAAGATACATTGTATTCGACTACTCATTAAACTATCATGTATGCCTATATAAGATGCAAAGATGAATGAAAAGAGTGTTGGAGAGTATTGATATCAAATGTTATACTTTGGTGTATTGATATTAACTCTTATGACTGTTATGACATTTTGGGATTATGTTTTTATTGTGTTTCTCTTGTGTTAGATTCTCTTAAAGTATGGAGGAGGAATTGTGTAATTCTAAAATTTGAAGAAAATTTGCTCTAGTCTTACTATATCCTAATGTTTTCGTATGCAAATGAAGCATTTTTATTCCTTGTACGTGTTATTTGTTTCTTTTAAGTTGTGTTGTATGTTAAATCTATTTATTTCTCGTGTTTTCTTGTTGTACTACATATTCGATTTTGAGAATATGTGTATCGAGAACAACCCTTTGTGATGGTTGGGTCTATGCATGGAAATTATTGATAAATTTTTATCACCTACATCTACACCATTTCTCAAAACTTTTCTCAATCTCCAACTTAATATTTAAAATAAATTTTCATATATAGTCTTTGTTTAAGAAATTTTCACTTTAAAGTCTTTTATCTTTTGATTTTGTCCGGTGATGGAGCCCCCTCCGGTTGGAGAAGACCGGTCTTGTCAACCCAAAGAGCTTTTTGATTAACTTCGTGAGTCTATCCTTGGCCTAGTAGAATTTATAGAGGGCTAACATATTGGCATCATTTTCAGGAAGCGAAAGGTTTCATCTCCCTAGGAAATGTCTTCAAATTTCATATTTGGTTGTTATGGTGGGAAATATTCAAACATAAAAAAGGTTGAACCATTCACCTAGCGACTGCGATTTCAAAATATCTAGAAGATCAATTATTCGCTTGGTGACATCACTAGAAAATTTAAAATTAGTTTTAGAGAAGAAAAGGCCTTGTCGGTAGAAGGATAGAAGAGCGAGTGTGTGAGAGCCAGGTACTTGAACCTGAATTTGTTGCAAAATATCATTTTCTCTTGCATCGGTACTTCTTGTCCTTTCTGAGAAAAATGTCGAAAAAGAATTTTCTTCTATTTTTTTAATGCTGAATGTAGTATTTAGGGTGCACATGAGTCCCCTTCTAGAATTGTTTATCATTCTCTTGAAGGCTGAAAATGCATCTCCTTTTTGTATTGTTTGTCTACGAGATAAAAACTATAATCATAGTCCGAGTTGGTACAACCACATCTCAAACCTAAGTCATGGATGTTGCCCGGTATGCCCCATTAAATCTACCGGCCCCTTTGCATGATTTGCTACATAATTATGGTCGGAAGGATACCTCAATTTTATGGTACAGGTAAGATTACAACAAGGAAGAATATGGACAAAATCATTGACTTCATTGACCTTGAGAAGTAGATCATGAATATGTCAAATTGAGTTTGTTTTCTCAAAGTATTTTAGGGGGAAGTTAGAAAGCTGGTATAGAAGTTTGACGACCATAAGCATTCCTAATTACCAACGAGTTTGAACATGTTTACATTGATAGATGGGATATCACTTTGTGAACCTTTTTTAGATTATGGATGAGTATCGGAATCTAAAGAGGCAACTTGAGTGAGGCAGTCTAAGATTTCTCAACAATATTAAATAATGTATATGATTTCATACCTACGATGTAAGGCCTCCCCGGGATTGGCTACGCTACATTATCCATATGGTTTTGTTGTCGAGCTTGCCTATTTTCTCGAGAGAGGGATCTCGCCACTTTGGAGGATATGCGGAAAAATTTTTATTGATGTGGGAAGCAAATTTGTTGATCGAAAAAAGTCAAAATGGAAGTTGAAAGAAGGGAATTGGTTAAGGAAGAGCTTTCTCTGTTATCGGATTTTAAGCTAGATACATTTTATGAAAACCATGGAAACGTTGATGGACACATTCACTATGAAAAATAAAAATAGTTTTTATAGGGCAACAAAGAAGAATTCCTCCCCAGAGAATATTCGGTAGAAGAGGGAGATTTTTTTACTTATGGCACCATAAGTTAGAAAATGGTTGTTTTATTTATTCATTTGAAGACGGACACGAAGAGAAATTTGTGGCATGTTCTGCTGCAAGAGAATTTTCAATTTTAGAAATTTGAGGAAATCGTGCATGCATGTTTCACTTGTAATAGCAATGAAGAATAAGATCAAAGTATTGAAACGGGTAAAAAGCGACCTTATAGTTTTGAACATGAAGAAAATGATGAATTTGATGTTTTTTAACTCTCTACCTTTATGTTATGCTACATTTTAATTGTTGAAAGAAAGTTATAATATTTCTAGGAAAGAAAAAAGAGCAAGTTGAAGCTAGCATAACTGCGAAAACTTGAGATATAGTTGAGGACTACGTTGCTTGTTACATTGAAGACTCCTTCATCCAAATATTGCGGTGATGTTTTCGTATTTTTCATGATCAAGAGTATGATAACTCTTTCCAATCAACGAAGGAAATAGATAGTCCATTGTTTTTTTTCATCTTCTAGGTTATTTGTTAAGGAAAAACATCTTTCAAATTCTTTTTGAGAAAAAATTATTTCGAGGAGCATGAGAATGAAGCCCAAGATGTTGGGATTAAAAAGGTATGTGACATAAAATTACATCTTACTATGCCCGGTTGTGGAATAGTGCATTGAAGGTAATCTTTTCCAAATATCGATGAATATGTTGCACTAGAAACTCTCAAGTCAGATTCACATGATGGATTACTCATGAATCCATTTTCTCAACGAGATATGCTTATAGCTTTAGATTTTTGAGGATGCTAGGTTTCAGCTAGACCATCATAAGTTGCGGAAAGCGAGTAAAAAATAAGAGGTTGTTTTAGAGCCTCTTGCACATGAAGATCTTCCTCACGGGATCGAGAAAAAGAAGAGCATATTGAAGAAGGCGAGTCATCAAAAGAGGTGATTTTCATGTTCTTCAAGATCCTTTAGCCGACTCTATTGCAACCATCGAGGAATATGGTTCTTCTTATATTTTTGGATTGCATTCAACGGCATCGATGGAATTTTGAGTTGCCAATCTATTTTTCCCTTATACCTTCTCAAGGGAATTGTGAGTAGAACTCATTCGGGAAGACATTTGCTTGGTTGGTTACATTGGAGAGAAGAGATTACATAGTGTACATACTTTCAACGGATGCAAGATTTCATTGTACATACTTTAGTGTTACTTTCAATATTACATGTGTGGGTGGTTGTGCTTGAGATTTCAAGCCTAAGGTGAAGGCCATAAGGTCTAAGTGATGTTGTCATAAGCTTAGATTAGTCAATAGTTAAATTTCTAGTCTTGTTAGTCATATTTTTCGAGTTTTGAGTGTTTGACTCTGTTTCCAATGGATAGGATACTAGTCAGCGTTGTCGTTCTTGGCACCTCACATGTAGGTTGTCATCCCATTGGAGCCAATGTTAGGGTCATAATTTTTATCATCGAAATGTTTTTTTCCTTATCCTTTAATTTTCGAGTTTTGAGTAGTTTAGCCTATGAGCCCTTGCATGTGAAGATACCCTCCAGGGTCTCTGTGAGCAAGACAAAAGGGAAACAAGTTGCGGTTGAAGATCAGCTCAAGTAGCTTAAGGTGGAACCTAGCGGACCCAATACAAGAGAAGCAAAGTTGAAACAAGGATGGGTGCGACGAGATGAAGGAAGTGGCACGGTCATCAAATAAGACATATTTTCACCAATGGAAGGAGTATCAAAGATGCTTAGAAGAGATGGAGGAGTGTCGGATGCAAGTGATGAGGATAACGCGGTATCATGAAGATTATGAGAACTTTGTTCAACATCTATTGAAATCATGTGACAACGAGGTGTGTAATGCCTCTAAAACCTTGGATACTTGCAAATATTTTGTCAAATGGACAACGCTTTCTGTAAGAAGGAGAAAATAAGACCTTGTATGTCATAAACACTGGTGCTAAAAAATAAAGTTGAGGTAAATGAAGAAGATTGTAGCACTGGCCATGGAGATTGGTCGAAGTACGAGAGAAGCACACCTGGAATCCCTCCACCTAGAGATAGGCCAAGACCAAGATCTAGAGTTAAGCCAAAGACAAAACCTCCTCCAACCGGTGCATATTGAGCTCAAACAACTTGTAGGCAGAAACTTCAACGGTCAAAGCCTCCACCGAGAAAAGTATACGGCAAGAGTAAGAGGAGGTAATAGTCATATGTCTAAGTTTTTTACGGTTTTGACCATTTCTCCGGGATTTCTTATCTGTGTTGCACAACGGGGATACATTTTGTTTTCAAGTCACCATCAACATGTTGTCATTTGTATGAGGTATCTATAGGCATAATGAGGGGTCTACCATGCTCATTTTTTTATAAAATGAGTCTAGCATAAAGAAAGGAAGAAAGTTCATAATTGTGTGCTACGCGAGGTGTTGTGTAGCTTCTACGCAACCCTTGTTTACAAATTTCCACGAGGTTTTCTCGAGCTTCAAACTGTCGAGGAGGTTAGAGGGGGTCGATGTGTCACACATCACGGAAGCCACTTCGGCTCATTTTCCATCGACCAAGTGTCATATACGAGGAGAAAAGTGACTTGGAAGTGTGCTACCAGTTGTTGTCTTTGCTGCTTTGTCGGTTCATTGGTAGTTTTTATTTTTTTCAATTTCCTTGCTATGATGGATGTGGTTCAAAGAATTGACAATTATTCAAATATTTTGTTTCTTTAAGATAAATATAAGTATCTTTAAGTTTTCCTTTTATAATTTTAGAAAAAGGATGTAAACAACATTGATTTTTCTATTTTTCGATCGGTGTGTTGATCTTCTCCATGGATCGAAGATACATTATATTCAACTACTTATTAGACTATCATGTATGCCTATATAAGATGCAAAGATGAATGAAAAGAGGTTGAGAGTACTATTGATACCATCTATTGGAATTTGGTGTATTTGTTTTGTACTTTCATTTTAAAGAATGAAATATTTAGATGCACATATTTTCCCAACATATTTGCGGAGGGATCTTGTGGTATGAAATTTTGGACATATGTTTTTTATTGTGTTTCTCTTGTGTTAAATTCTCTTAAAGTACGGGAGGAATTGTGTAATTCTATAATTCAAATAAATTTGCTCTAGTATTACTATATCCCAATGTTTTCAGTTGGAAATGAAGCATATTTACTCCCTCTATGTTATATGTTTCTTTTAAGTTGTGTTATATGTTAAATCTATTTCTTTTTATATTTTACCATTGTCTTACATAATTACGGATTTGGCCAAAATTTGTATCAAGAACAACCCTTTGTGATGGTTGGGTTTATGCATGGAAATTATTGATAAACTTTGATCACCTAAATCTACACCATTTCTCAAAACTTTTTCCAATCTCCGGCTTAATATTTCAAAGAAATTTTTCATATATAGTCTCTGTTTTGGGAAATTTTTCACTTTAAAGTCTTTTATCTTTTGAGTTTGTCGAGTGAGGGAGCCCCTCCGGTTGGAGAAGACCAATATCTCCAACCCAAAGATATTTTTTCGTACCTTCGTGAGTCTATCCTCGGCCTATTATAATTCCAAGAGTGCTTACGAACCGTTACGATGAGTGATATTATTATCCAACCTCTTGACCTTTACATGTTTTAGCGGTTTCATCATGGCCAGAACTAGTTGCTACCCTTTATACCACTCGTTCCTCCAAGTGGAGTTATCTTAGCTCTTTTCGACTCTCGAAATATGAAAACATTATCAATTGTGCTTGTTTATTTCCAACTCGTTAAAGAAAATGAAAAGACATCTACTTGGTATAAGTTTACCCTTTTACATACCATGTATATAATTCTAGAAAAATGTATACTTTGACTAATCATAGTCAAAAAGAGTTGTCTCTTGCATTATTTTACCCTTTTATGGGCTTGAGAGACTAAATCTACGAAAAATGGCATTTCGGAGTCTATTTATTTTTCTCTTAACTCCCTAAAAAATAAAAAATGCCAAGCTTTACTTTTGTCGGGCACATTAAAACTTTATGTTGAAAGAAATATATGAGTTTTATTTTTATTTATTTTCACACTCTTTAAATATGAAAACGACATCGAGTTAACCCTTCTTTGGACTCGTAAAATTCAATCGATGTAGGACTCGTCAATCATGCACGGGCTGAACCACCTTCCTATAGTTTGTTAAAAACTATTCCAAAGGACTTGTTGTCGCACTTTGGATTGTATAGGCACGAGTGAGAATACTCGGAATGGGGATCAAAGTGATAGACCCCATTCTAAGAGTTATCCGGCGGTTGTACAATACGGGACCATGTAGAATGTGATTTTAGAGCCTAAATATTATTGATTTAACTACTATAATAAAACATAGATAAATAGGGTTTAGAGATCAAACCATAGGCCCCGAGGCCTTGTAGAAACACTTGCCCAAGTGACCCAAAAAAAGTTGGATAAATATGCCACTTAAAAATTAGAATTTTTAAGCCTCAAAACCTACAAAACCACCAAGTATTTATCCTATAAAAAAATCGAGATGAGGGTCTAAGGAATATTGGGGGTAAAAGGGGCCAAGAAGAAGCGAAACTAGGCCGAGGAAGGTCAATTCTTGAGGATAAAAGGGCTAGAATGATAGATCGGGGCTCAAAGAGAAAGAGATGGCAATGAAGGAAAATTATATGCCTATGGAAGTTAATAAAATCAAAATCAAAATCAAAATCAAAATCAAAATCAAAATCAAAATCAAAATCGGCAAAATTTCCGGCAAAATTTCCGGCAAAATTTCCGGCAAAATTTCCGGCAAAATTTCCGGCAAAATTTCCGGCAAAATTTCCGGCAAAATCTCAAAATCTCAAAATCTCAAAATCTCAAAATCTCAAAATCCCAAAAATCCGGCAAATCTCAAAATCGCCAAAAAAAAAAAAAAATTTCCGGCATCTCAAAATCTCCAAAATCTCGTCTCGTCTCGGCTCCTTTAAATCTCAAATCCTAGGACGCGGAGTCCTCTACGACCCTCTACGAAGGGAGTCCTCAAATCTACACAAATAGAGGAAATCCTAGCTAATCTACACAGAATGGCCTCTACCCTCAAATCCTCAAATCTACACAAATCCTCCACCCTCCAAAATCTACCAAATCCTACAAAAAAAAAAAAAAAAAAAAAAAAAAAAAAAAAAAAAAAAAATCTCAAAAAAATCTCAAAATCTCAAAATCTGGGGAGTCCGGGGAGTCCGGGGAGTACAAAATCTCGTCTGTACTTCGTTCGATTTATACTGAAATGGTGTTTAACCGTT